>SNQN01005543.1:3149-43761 GCA_008642245.1 Bassia scoparia | reverse complement strand
CACACTTTAATCATCCATGTTGTTTCTGACTCCGAGATGCCTTCCTTGCCAAATTCACATTGGCGCGATGTTTTATTGAATGGAAAAGAATCTTGCTCTTCGAAAAAAGGCCAATCTTGGTGCAGCAATCTTCAAGAGGCTTCATGAGTTGTTAGCTTTTTTGCTTGCAACGACATGATTTGTTAGTTGYCATCTTTGTCTCTTCCTACATATCTCCAAGAATTAGGCACACTACTGCTCTTGCTCAATGCATGTTATTCGAGCTAAGACGGAGTCCTTTTCTTCTCTTAGCTGTTGGAATTCAGCGTTGAGGCGTTCTTATTTTTCAACATACTAGTCTAACTTTACCCATGCTTGTGCTCTACATTCAAAGGTGGACAAAATGTTGCTTCGGGAAGAAGAAAATCCTTTCTTAAAGAGTTCTTTCTGAGAAAGAATGGTGTTGACACATTCCTGATAAGGTGCAAGTAAATCATCCCAGGCAGGAGCATCAATAGAAGTCAAAATCTTCACTAAATTCCCTAGAGATAACATGGCATGGGCACGAGCCTTAGGACCAAGATCATTCTCTGCTATGAAGCAATTTTCAAGAACTTCCTTAATAACTTCTAGAGTCACCACCTTAGAAGGACCTGGTACAAGRAAAAATAAGGAACATGGTGTTGAAATTCAAAATCACATCTTGTGTAGGCCAAAGAATGACCTGGACTATTCCCAACTAGTTGGTACTCGTCCTGGTGATGCAAGGATTAATTGATTTCTCCCATAAGGGTTAGGG
This sequence comes from Bassia scoparia, assembly GCA_008642245.1. Lineage (NCBI taxonomy): Eukaryota > Viridiplantae > Streptophyta > Magnoliopsida > Caryophyllales > Amaranthaceae > Bassia > Bassia scoparia. The sequence continues at coordinate 42,983 of SNQN01005543.1, read as the reverse complement.
CATTATGGCCTCAATTTTCAGCATTCTCAATTGAGGTGTTTGGGGATGGAGCCATATTCTGATCTGGTGATAGGCTAATTCCATTCAATTATAAGTTCTGCACTGTCCTTGGCTCGCGTTAAACTCTGTTGGGTTTCAATTGCTGAGGTCTCTCATAGATACAAATTTAACAATAGTGGTAAATCTTAATAATCAGATTGGAGGTAGAGGATAGCTTGTAAAATCATTTAGAGAAACAATTTGGAGAAGGAAAATGGACGGTAAGGGTGCTCAAAGTAAGGGCAGATACTAAATGAGGATAGTCTTTCTGTTTCTCTTGAAGACTGATGGAATTTTATTCTGTCCATCTTCTGACTGTGATATGGTTCTAAAACTTTGCTTGTTGAGTCGGACGCAATTCACATCCTCTTCATCACTTTAGTCTGTGTGAGTCAAGAGAAACGAATGGGGTTCCTTTCTAATCTTTGAAAAAAGATTTGATGAAAAAATTAAGGAGGTCAGCTGTAAACAATGAAGTTTGGATCACGGATAGATAGTAAAATATACTACCTAAGATTGGTTGGCAAATCATCTCCATCAATTTTTCCACTGTTTTATCATATTGAGTTCGAGTTGATGGGCTGGGAGTGATTTTCCTTGCCTATGCCTCTTTCATTATCTAGCATATTGGGTTCAAACGTCTCATGAAGGCAGACAATTGGCATATAGAAACTTGTAATGATACGTGTCCATCGTGCAACTGAGATTCCTTAATTAAATTGCCATAGTTAAAGCTCACCAGTGCAGTCCAATCTCACAAAGCCCCATCTTAAAGAAGAAATGCTTTCTTTCCCCTTAGTAAAGAAAACACAAATAAGGCGGAAGTTAAACATTTAATGATCAAGGACTAGAAAATAAGCCAACCAAAACAGTCTACTGTAATTTGTTCACACTGTTAGTGAAGTTATTGGACCATGTAGGTACGCTACTCAGAATTCTATCTTTACCATCATAGAGAGCTTTCAGTAAACATGTCCAAGCACTGAAAGAAAGGCAAGAGCTTGACTTAACTTGGATTAGTGCTTGCCACACACTTTCATTAGAAAAAACATATCTGGCCCCAACCATTGGTCCCGTAGTCAAAATCGGATAATGGCAAAGATGCTATGTCCGAACGTGTTGGAAGTAGCGGTACGGCATGATTAACTGAATTTTTTAATGAGAGTGATCGGACTTTAGCAGTCTTGTATTTATAGTAGAGAAATATAATTAGTAGTAGCTTTTTTCTAGCTTTAAACGCTAAAAGCTTAAAATGTTTACTCCTACACCTTTAAAAAAGTAGGTTTATGCTAAATGCTACAAAAATGCTACCTTTGCAATAGTTATAAATTAATCAATAGTTTTAATCTAACAAAACGTAAAAGCTACCTAAAAAGATAGCCCAACACGCCCATAAGCTCTCTACTTCCTCTCTACTTTTAACTAATAATTTTTTTAGAATTGGCAATTTTTGCAAACATGTCATATATAAATTATAAATTCTTCTTCAATACTTAATAACTTGTGAGTACACGATACCTCAATGGGTATATATGGCAAATCCCATAAATTAACCATCTTCAATCTCAATTAGTTCAAAATGATCTAACTTCCTCGTTTTTCGCAAATCCCGCTACAGATGGCTGGCAATGATTCTTAGTAGGAAGATGAGTGGTGATTAAATGTGGTAGAAAGGTAATATTAATGATATTATTATTTGTTAATAGAGAAAACCACACAGCCACACAACCCAACGACCACACCTATCACCACCAACTCAATCACTCCCTCGAATCACCATCGCTGCGCCACCACCACATCACCACTCACTGAACTGCCACCACCTATCACCACAACCAAAGCGAACCACATTTGGTACGCAGCCACTTTACAAAAAAAACCCACACCCACCACTGCTAACAAACAACTGACGAACTTGACATCAGTCATGCACCACCAACACTATCTTACCCATTCAAATTGAACTGAATGTTAACAACCATCAACAACAATTCTCACAAACAAAAATAAACTTAGATTGAGCCCTAATCGAATTCTATTACGAATTCGAACACTAATAATTGATTTTTCGAACTACATCTAGGTGTAGTTGTTGCAGCTTTGCCTGACAAAAGATGGTCGATGCCGTCGGGTCACGACCAGGTCCTGTTTCGGGTCGATTTAGTGGTGTGGGTTGAGCTTGCTGGTGATCAAGGTGGCTCCAGGTTGAGGGGTGGGTGTTGTCATGCAGTGATATTAGGAGAGGAAATAAGGTTTATTCGTAAATAAGTTAATTGAGTTAATAGTTTTTGTTATGTATAACTTAAATAAGAATTATTTTAGAAGCATTTGTTCATTTCATAGGAAAAATTACCAAAATAGCAAAAAAAAAAAGAGCTTAACGATTAGACGTGGGCCGCCCTCAGCGAATAGCGGCGCGCGGCTGTACTACATCATGCTTTTTGCTGGCTTGAGCCACGAATCCCGCCGTGATGCGTGGGAGTGTTGTCGATAGGGAATCGCCACCGTGCCTAGAAGTTATTCACGCCCCGAAAGTTGCCAAATCAATGCCCACGTCCATCAATAACCAGTCTGGGTTCGGGGACATGGTTTACAATCAATCTCGTAACCCAATTCCCCGCATGTAGCGGCCCCTCTATTCTGTCTCATTGTAATTCAATTAACACGATTATTGATGCACACAACTTTACTTTTTAGCACCTTAGAGCGAAATACCCTAGAATTACTATGAAAGGGTGACTATTATGCACAAACACTAACTAACCTAGAAATTTGACCACTTTGTGTTAATCATTAAAAACGGTGCCTAAAATAGGTTGTCCATAGTTAATCTGATTTAATGATCACATAATTCCGTCTTTGTTTAGCAAAACATTATTACAAATCATACAACATACAAGATGCAATATATGAAGTTGCCATAAACTTCAAAGATATGCAAACTTCATCTTACCCTAATCTTCAAAAAAACAAAGTTATTTGTAAACGCAAGAAAACGAATCCTTGCCTTGAATCGCTCATGAAAACAAAAGAAAACGTTGTGTCCTGAAAAACGCAACCAATGATCTTTCGCCTCGAATGCTTATACAGAATAAAGAATGTATAACAATGGATATAATAAATGAAACGAAATGAAAAGAATGGAAAACGAACATGAAAACAATGAAAAGTAATAAAACCCTACATATTACATTGAACGATTCAAAAAGTGGAGTTGTACATGTTCATTATATAAAAATATCATAACAATGTATCAATATTAAAGAAGTAGAAGAGATTAATTGGTGAGCATCTCAGAATTCAACCTTTTATCGCTGTGTTCAAAGAGAATCGATGCTTGAACTAAAGGAATGTATTAATGTTTTGAGTTTAAGAGAGAGGAGTAGCGTAGAAGCAGAAAGAGTCGTAGTAAGAAGTCGAGCCCGGACGAACTAGCAGAGCTATTTATAGCAGAGGCAAAAAACGGAGCTTTGAAAACCCTGCGTATATACGCTCAGGAGAGCGATAACGCTCCATGAGAGCTATATACGCTCAACTGAGCTATTACGCTCATCAAGGAAGCAACCAGATGCGAAAAAAATATTACGCTGAGGAGCGTATATACACTGAGGCAGCGTATATCCTCAAAGCAGCGATATACGCTGCTCCCTCGCTTATACTTTCCTTGTCGATAATTTTTTCCAATAAACCTGAAAACTTTGATTCGGAATAATACTTTGCCATACGCTCGATTTTTCTAAGATTTCGATATCTAGACGCCTCCTTTCGCAAAGAAATACTTCTAAAATTCCGCTATTTTCTGGTATCACGTATTGCTGCGTATCTGGTATTTAAACATTGCAAAATTCATAAAAATCATAGAAAAATTCAGAAAAATAATTTAAAAAGACTGCGGATTCAGAAAAATGTGACGACATTAGTATGAACACAAAAAGCATGGAATCCCTTTGAAAACCTTTTGAACCCTTTGAAAACCTTTGAAAAAACCGAAAGAAAGTATTTCCTGCCTTTGACCTTGATTGCTCAATATTCCACTACGACCTCATATTCCAACTTTTATGAATTCAAAGATCTTTCTGATCGAAACAAAACCGAGACGCGTATGTTTCACTCACGGATTACACATTTGGGAACAATTTTCAGTGTCTACAGAAACCCCACTTTTATAGTCTGTGAAAACGTAGTCTCGTAAAGAAATCAAAAATTTTATTTCGGGATCGGAGGAGAGCAACTCAAGACGTGTTGCGACCCGGTACCTCAGAGTACCTCAAAACAAAAGAGTTTTAACCTGTTTACCGCCCCCATGCGGTTGTCCCGGAAGCGCCTGATCCTGTGGTTTTCTCCCTACGGCTGTGTCCTTGGTTTCGGGAGAGTTGCGATGGGCTGTGCGGAATTTCGTGCGAGAAAATTCAAACCCAAACTGCGCGAACTTCTTGAGCGGGAGAAGATTCCAAAACCGAAGAGAGTTGGACGAAACTTCTGTGCGGAGAAGTTTCCAAGACCCGAAAATTGCTGACGGAACTTCTTTACGGGAGAAAGATTTCAAGACCCGAGATGCTTGAATTCGTGCCGGGAGAAATCTAGACCCGAAAATCTCGCTGATTCTGTAGCGGAGAATCGAGACGCCAAAGAGTTTTCTGGATTTCTGTACGAGAAATCGTTAGACCGAAAATGTTTGTGTGGATTTCTTGTAGCGGGAAATCAGACCCAAGATGCTTTTACTGGATTTCTGTACGGAAATCTAGACGATTGCAATAGTGAATTTCTGTCGGGAAAAATTTCCAAAACCGAGTGTCGACATATATGTGGAAATTTTTGCGGAGAAATTCAAAACCCGAGTGTGCATATATGGAATTCTGTGCGGGAGAAGAAAGTTCCAAATCCCGACTGTGCAAAGAGGTTGTGTGAAAAAGCCCCCACTTTGACTGAGTCGAAGGGATGAAAATCTCGTAAGACCGGCAGTCAAAGTATTTATTGGACAGAGTAATGCAAGTCCGTCGAAGCGCCTCGTTCTTAGGAAAGTCCCCACGGCTGACCTTGGCTTTCGGAAAGTTCGTATGTAGAACAATCGATTTATACGATGGAATGCCGTATAGGCGTGAGTGATGATATGATCCTCGGAAACGCCTCTTCCTCAGGAAATCTTCCCTACGGCTGCCTGCTTTCGAAGAATGTGCGTGTACAACACGCGATTTTATACGAGAATGCCGATACGTTGCGGCAAATGCATGTCAGATGGCCCAGCCTCGTGTGAGTGATCAATGGAATTAAGTGAGTGTTGGCAATGTCGAGTATGTAAATCAATGCGCAATATGCTTATGAAAGCGCTGACGTAACGCAAGTTCTTTCTTAATCTATGCATGAAATGACCAAGAAGTAGACTATGTAAAATGCCTTTGATTGTGGGTGACCGTCTCAGCCCCCATTCGAGCAAAGGCGATGTATTGATGAAGCCCCCAACCCATGGTTTGGTGCTTGCTTTTGTGTTATGAATTAGAGTATAAGATGGTGACCCCCAGCATTGATCGAGTTTGGAATGGTTGATGATAAGTAGGCTAGTGAATATTGTGGATCATGGGTTTGTTTAGCTTTGTGTGTAATGGTAGGAATTGTGATTTTTGATTTGCCCAAATCAGTAACTTGACTGAATCATGCATGAAGAGAGAGGAATGAGGATCGATATGATCTGCCCAAATCAGTAACTGAGCAGAATACGAGGAAAAGAACATGAGAAATCCTGCACAAATGCTGCCGAATGCGATTCATGATGAATGCTGCAGAGTATACTCAAGTATTGAAACCCTTAAGGTGATAAGAATAGGACTATGAGTCAAGAAAGACAAGCTGAAATTTGGACTAAGGTAAGTGATGGGAATTGATTGTGGCTAATAGTAGGTTCAAACCGAGTCTATTGTTCTACATAGAATTGTGCTTCTGACTTTAAGAGAATCAAAACCATATGATGACTCAGAATGTTTATTTATTGGTCGACCTCGAGAAGAGGCTTCCTACTCCTTTGGAATCAGACCTTCGTATTCTCTCGTTGATGATTTGACAATGCTCTTGAAGGGCTTTGTGTTGTAATGTAAGCTTTGTTGTGGTGAAAAAGCTGATGATTACGAATGACACGTCGCAGTGTGCTTTTAGATTTGCTTTTTGTTGAATGGCTATGAACTTCTGGATTGCATTGGATTTGGCATTGATTTGCATTTGAACTTTGATTTTTTTGCTTTTTTGCTTTTCCCATTTTTCTTCTCTTTTTTCTTTTGCTTTCCACGTGTCTTTTCCTACGCCACCGTCTTTGGTCCAAAGGTTATCGATGTGCGGGTGATGAAAGAAAATTGGCTGAAAGTAGTGTTATGGCTCAAAGGTGCAAGGATTTTGATTGGATTGGAATGGAGGGAAGAGGGTGTTTTGCTGGTAGAAAGAAGCCTCTTTGCAATTCCATATGAATTGTGAGTCGATTCATTAATATGATTCCAAAAGTTAGAAGCACAAACATATGGGGACTAAAAGAAAAAAAAGAAAACTTTATTAATGTCAAAAAGTTTATACATGAGCTGCTTGCAGAATTTAACTAACCTAATGACATAGACTCAAATGAAAAAGAAAAGATTCATTAGTCTAGAAAAGGACTCTCCGACCTCGATCCTAAAGCTAAGACTCTAGAAGATCTTCTCTATGTCCACTCAATTCTACGACCTTGCGATGTTGGTGAGGCTCGGATACCTGAGATGATCTTAATTCTGGCTAGGTTAGAAATGAAGGTCTGACACTCTCTTCTTCAGTAGGAGCGAGCTAGGGTGGCAGCACTCTCTCCCATCTGTCAGATAGGTGGGAACCCTCTTCCTCCCTGTTAAGATTTAAGGCTTCGCTTTTGGTTTCTGCTTTAGGTTCGAAAGATTTTTGGTCTAATGTTACCCTTGTACCTGCCATGAATGCGGACGATTCTTCCCAAGTAGCATGTCTTTCTCAGACGTGAAAGAACCACTTCACGATAATCGTTCCAAAGAAAGGGGAAAACCGTTGGAAAAGCAGGGTCAATCCTTTAAGTACCATGTGTCTTAAATCCCTTTATATGAATCGAGGGCTCAGTGGCTTGAACTTTGCGTACGTCTTCGGCTGAGAAAAATCCTTTGACAGTTGGTCGGCAAGGATGGTCAAGAGAGTTGTCTTGAAGGATGGTGGGTCGGTGCTTTTTTGATGCCTTTTCAAATAGCTTGTTCAAGAAGCCCGAGTTCAATTCCTTGATCTTAGCCTCAAGTGTTGAACTTGTCGGGTAAGCTTTCATGGACTTTTCTTGTTGAGGCCTTTTTGATGGTTAAGGCTTGATGGGTGATGAAGTTGGAGGCTAAGTTTTGGATTGGCTGAGTGGGCTGTGAGATGATAAGGTGTGAGGAAGGCTAGTTTGGACTGGGCTGAGGCTCAACTCTTGTGGGTCGAGGGCGGAGGGGCCCTTGGAGGACGACTTCACCCCTGTTTCAAAAGAAATAAACCCTTAGTGAACTCTTGGTCATATTGAATGTTGAATGCAGATGCAAATGCATGTCTATTCCAATGGTCATCTTTCCATAGAACGAAAGAATGCAAGGCCTATGTTTTTAAAATTTTTTGAATTTTTTTTGAATATTTTTGAATTTTTTTTTTTTTTTTCTTTGAAAGGCACCAAATGACTGAGAATGTATGAATAGCTCCTAGTGGTTAGGTCATGTCCTATGTTGTCGAGCCTGTTTGGTTAAGCTAAGGTCAAACACAAATTCAACGTTCTAATGCAAAGTCCTTGCCTACCCTTAGTCTAAGTCAAACCTAAGATCAATCTATGTGACTCTATAGTCAAGGGCAGACCTAAGCAAGTCTGGTAGACTAAGGTCGAAAACTTAGGACAAAGTCCTAGTGACTAGTCGCAGACTAAGCAGAGGTCGACTAATAGACTATAGGCTATGGAAGCATGATGAAACTAAAAGATGACCATGATGTATATGAAAGTGATGTGTCAAGTCTAGAACTGTACAATGCTAGACCCAATACAACACAATACAAGACACATGACGGCAAGCCAATATGGTCAGTCTAGTTAAGTCAGAGAGTGTCCACGCACTAAGGAGAGCTGGCATTCACACTCAATTAGCATGTGCCAAGATTACCCCTTATGCACACGATCATAACAACGTGCACACACGCGTGGGGGATAGGACTTGCCTTAGCCATCGATCAGATTAACCACATGCAACTAAGGTAGATCCCCTTGAGCTTAGCTGAGAAGAGACATGCTCATTAGACCAAGGAGCCTAAGCCACCTTATGTCGAAAGGTCACATGCAAAATGCAAATGCTTCTAATAAACGTGATGATGCGAATTACGAGACTTTCAAGTCGTTCCACTTCACCTAACGGTTGATTAAGTCCCCTAGTTGAAGTCGCCAAATTAGGTTAGATCTGTGTAGCCGCGCCCTCAGGCATACGGAGCGCAGCTTTAATACGTCGTTCTCTAAAGCGCTGAGCACGCATTGCTGCTAACATCGTGAGTTTAGCGTTGGTTTTTAGACAGGTCGCATCCTGGATGATCATGGATTTATGGGAGTAGGGGAATCGCCACCGCCTAGAGTATAGTGGTACTCAACTGACGCCCACGTATCAGGCGTGCGTGCAAGAATCAATGTCGCCCAGTGTCCAATCAAATAACACTTGCTACTAGATTTGGGTTCGGGTGAGCATAACGTACGAATCAGAATTAAGCACCAATTCGCCCGCATGTAGCGGCTCTATGGTCTCAATCCTGTTAATTCTATTACGATTATTGATAGCACGACAAACTTCTTACGTTAGCACGATTAGGAGCAACAACCCTAATACTATGTAAAGTGTTTGACTATTAGTAACATATGCACAAACGACTTACCTAACCTAAATTGTGACCACTTGATTAAATCATGTTAAAACGGGCCCTACAAACGAGTGATAGTGCACAATATAGTTAATCTGATTTAAAGTGATGACATAATTCCGTGTCGCGTTTGTTAGCAAACAATATACAATAGTCATACAACAATGCACGAAAACGCAATAATATGAGTAGTGCTATAACTTCAATGGGTGATGCGAAAACATCAAATCGTATACCCCTAAATCTGCAAGAAAACGAAATTTAGTTTGTAAAAACAGCCATGGAAACGAATCCTTGCCTTGATCGTCACATGGAAACACAGGAATACACGATTAGTTAAGAATCCTTGATAAAAACGCAAAGCGCAATATGTCTTTCGCCTGAATTGCTATACAAGAATAAAAGAATTGTTAGTAATACAAGGAATGAAATAATTGAAACGAAATGAAAAGAATGGGAAACCGAAACAAAAAACAATGAAAAAACGTTAATAAACCCACATTACATGAACGATTCAAAATGAGTTCTACATTATTTATTATATATTAAAAACTCTAACATAGGTTATCAATATTAAAAGAATGAGAGAGAGATTATTGGTGAGCAATCTCAGAATTCAACTTTATCGCTTGTTGATTCTAAGAGAATCGCATGCTTTAAACAAACGAATGTTATAATGTGTTTGATGTTTAAGAGAGAGAGAGTATGCGTAGGAAGCAGAAAGAAGTCGTAGGAACGAGTCCCGGACAACTAGCAAGGCGTATTTTATAGCACGAGGCAAAAACGAGCTTAAAAACCCTGCTAATAGCTCAGATGAGCAATACGCTCATGAGGAGCGTATATACGCTCATACTGGCGATATACGCTCATCAATGGAAGCAAGCCAAGATGGAAAATATATAACGCTGAGGAGCTATATACGCTTAGCAGTAATACGCTCAGTCAAGCAGTATATACGCTCTCCTCAGCGTAATACGCTCCTTCGTGAGATATATTTTTCCATAAACCTTGAAATACTTGATTCGGATAAATACTTTGCCATACTCTCGATTTTCTAAATTCGGATTATTCAAGACGCCTCCTTTCGCAAAGTAATACGTTTCTGAACAATCCGCGTTTTCTGAGTATTCAGTATTCTGCTGCGTATTCTGGTATTTAAACATTGCAAGAATTCATAAGAAATCATAGAAAATCAGAAAAATAATTTAAAAACTGCGGATTCAGAAAAAAAATTGACGGACATAGACATCAAAAAGCGAGAGAATCGCCTTTGAAAACCTTTTGAAAACCCTTTGAAAACCTTTGAAAAACCGAAAGAAAGTATTTTTGCCTTCTTTGACCTTGCTCAATATTTCCGACGTGACGACCTCGCATATTCCAACTTTTATGAATTCAAAGCTCTTTGATCGGAAACAAACGCGAGACGCGTATGTTTCATCAGTGATTACTCATTTTGGGAGACACATTCAGGTGCAACATGAGTAATGTGAAACTACTATAAAAGGAAAGTGTAGCAAGCTTCTGAAACGGGGAAGTATATCTTGTGCAATGCCATTCTATATAAATATGCATTAATGGTTTTTTTCCGAGAATGATAGTTAATGATTAGTTTTTTTTCTATAACTACCCATAGATATATACTTTTTACAAATTACTAGCCTACATTAGAAAACTTAGAATAACTACCTGCTTTAATTTCTTGATGTGATCAATAGTTGTTTCATTTCCGGAGATTGATCTCATCATCTAGCGCTCAAGTGCACGGTGTCAGTGATCTCAATTTTTTTGCTTTTTTTCGATTCTCTTGTTTTTTCCTCCATTCTACTACAATACTAATACTTGTCCAACCCTAAAATCAATTCCCTCGTTTTTTCCAAATTCAAACTCCTTTTTTTTTTTAAATTAAAATTTGTTTTGTGAAATATAAACGTGTCTCTGATTTGATTCGAGAATTTTCCGTCTGAATTTAGTTGTTTCTATTACGTAAGCTTTCTCTAATCGAGTCACAAAAATAGTTATTCGAGTATGAAGATACAACAATAGCAAAATCAATAATAATTTGAGATTAATTATGATCTGTTTTTGCTTGTTTGTATAATATTGATTATTGGAATAATGAGAATGAAATCACAATCACAACTCGATTTTTCCTTTAAATTGTATAAAGCACCTGAATTAGAAACCCTCACATGCAAATGCAACAAGCCAGCAAACATAGCATTAAAATTATGAATTATAAAACAAAGAAAATTGGTTAAAAAAGATAAAAGCGAAAGAGGAATGATATTGAAAGGAGATGGAGATGAAGAAATGAAATAACAAGCAAAACAAGGTAAAAGCAAGGAAAATCAAAAAAAAGGAAAAAGAATACCGTGACAAGCATGTGAAAGTCAACGTCGAAAAGTGAAACAAGCGATGGTCACAAAGAAATGCCAAAGTTAGGTATTATGTCAAAGACTTTTCTATGACGTAGTATGTTTACTAAAAAAAAAAGTTGGTAACTAAGTAGTTATAGATAGATGAGCAAAACAGTGGATATCTGACCTGGTAGTATCTGGAACCGCCGGAATCGGCGGTTCGGAACCGGAATCGTTGGATCGGTACCGTCCGGTCCAAAAATGAGAACCGATGTGATCGTTCTCCGGGTACAAAAATTTTGGAATCGATATCCAGTGGTAGCGGTGTACCGGTTCCGGATACCGGTATCCGCACCACCGTTTTATAACCAGTACAAGAACTGGTTATGACTTTTGAGTTTATTAAAATACATTTAAGTAAAAAAAACCCAAATTATATAAACTATAGAAAACTTGAAATATTATTAATAAGCATTGTGTTTTTGTCCAAATATACATAACAAGTAGAAATAGTTAGATAAATCTTACCTTTACTTATTTATTTTTTAAAAAATCTAACCGAGTAACCGGTTCCCAGCGATTCGATTCCGGTTCCAAAAAATTTAAACGGTCCAACCGATTTCCGTACCGTTCCAATTATCAGGAACCGTCGTTCTGTTCCGGTTACGATTCCACCAAAATGATGGTACCGGTTTGCTCAACCCTATTAAGACAAAAAAAAATCAATTTATAGTCATCTATAATTCACATCATAATTTATATATACAGTTTATGAGGTAAAATAAAAATAAAATAAAATAGAACATAGCGTGTATCTGTTGAACGAGGAAGATAAAAGTTGAAGTGTATGATAGACCAAAGTTTGACCTTGTATAATTTGTGTAAATAGATAAATGATGCAAGTAAAAAACAACTGCGAGGAAAGTAGAATATTCACTAACAAAACAAAAGAAACAATGGCATTAGATTACTGAATCAAACGCAAACATATTACTTTTATTAGAGTAGCAAGAATATACAGATGTATTGTAAAAAAATACGAATAGCCATCATCAGTCAAATTGAAAAATTGATGGAATAAGAATATATCATTCTAGATCCTCAATGGTTGCCAGGGAAATTTAAGAAATCACCTCCACTTCCGATGGATTTCAGTTTAACCATGGTACTCAATGTCGGTCGCGAGGGAATTTCCTGAAGTTTAGAAATGGTGCCCACAGCAACACCCTGCACCACATTTCTTCCAATTATAATACCAACTATGTGTTTCAGATCATTGTTTTCTCTATAATACTAAGGTATATGTATAAGTATGATTTATAGTCAACCAAACCCACCCTTTGTGCGCCTCTCTTAGAACTGATTCATGACCTCCAATTCATGACTTTACAAATTAGATCAACTGATCCTGTACAGTCTAGGACATTTCAGACTGGAATGAACAACTAACAAGTGGTCAATTCAGCAAAAGCAAGTAAAATAATTGCTTGAGATAGAGAAATTAACAGGGCAAGATTAGAATTCTTAGCATGTTTTGTTAATTAGAGACCAAGCTCTAATTGAGCCTCAGCGGTCACTTAATCACTCAAGGTTCTTTCTTGGACAAAAAGTACATATGCGAGTTTGCTCATTTCAATTTCTAATTTGAAAGGATCGGTAATAAATGATCAATAAAATAGCTACATTAAGATACCACCCTGAAGAACAAGAACACACACATGAACTGCCAGATACATCCCAATAGATTTCTTCTGTACCATCTTATTCTTAGCCAGTTCATTATTATCGCTGTCATTCAATACAACATTACCAAATTTCAGAACCACAAATGACAAAGATACAATTTACTTATTCAATTGAAAAAAAGGATGAAAATAAGGAATAGAGATTTCTCCTTATGCATGTAGGAATACCCAAAACCACAATTGCGCCTTAATCAAAATGAAATCAAATCTTCCTCATTTATTTACTCCTAACTGCCAGATGCTGTTCTGCAACTTGTGCTGAATTATGTTTCCAACAATAGCCTCAGTTATAGCTCAACAAACGGTAAAACACAATATCAAGTCATCAAACAACAAACAAGATACATACAGTGATAGCCAAATAGTCCCATTTGTATAAGAAACAGAATTAACCCAAACTCCATTGCCTTTGCTGTTGCGCCTCAATAAAATGCTTCCCTTGGCTGTCGATACGAATAACAGAATCATAATAGAAATGCCCATTAGATGATCAACGAATGAGAACGTACCAATGAGTGTGTTGGGTTTAAAGTGCAGAGTAGCTTGTGTGTGCAGTTGATGGAGATAGAAGCATCATGCTACGATTTAAGAGAGATAGAGAGAGGGTGTATAGCTTGTGTGTGCATGTGGTGGAAAAAAGCTCATTCTAATAAATTGGATTTTTCTTTTTTGTTTTCTTCTTGAATTGGTTAAATAATAAAGAAACAAATCAATCTTTAATAAGACAAGGAAAAATAAACATATGAAGATCTACCTAAAAGGTGGATAGTGTTCGAATATGAAAAAAAATTAGATGTTTTAAGAAAAATTGAGAAAATTGACCTTTTATGTGCATTTGTTGTGACAAAAGACCTTTCAAAAAAATGGCAAAAAAGGACCAAAATTGGGTTTCTTTATGTTGGAAGGGACCTTTACAAGACAAGTAGTATGATTGCAGCTATTTAAGTCTTGTAAAGGTCCTTTCTCACAAAAAAGACAACTTGCACGAGATGCATTACTCGTGCCYTTTCAAATGAACATGGCAATTAAAATTAAAATTATAAGTAGTAATATTCACCTGACCATACTCATTGAGACTYTCATATCCTAAAATACCAAGATCTAAATCACCAGATAGCAACTTTCGTACTACATCTTTTGGGCGTTGAAACAACACTTCCAAGTTTGATATCTAACACAAGACAGATATTATCAAGAATAAAATAATGACAGTAAAGAATAAGACAAAGATCATCTCCATCAGAATTCCAGACAAACAGCATAAATAGAAGAGAAAACTACAGCAAGACTCAGTCATCACAGAAACTACCAAACAAGAATAAAAGAGCGACATAGATTAGTATAAATAAAACTTCTTAAAAAATAGTCCATGAGATTCAAGAAGTGATGGAACAACAAAAGGTGTGTTTTTTAACTAATACAAATACAAGGTGCGTCATCATCTCACCGTAATTTGTGTCTAGGTAACATAGTTTTCAATATGTACTACTCCCTTCATCCTGCTACACTATTGTTACAAATCTAATTTAACATGGCTAGCACTAGTTTTTTTTCAAACTCTGCCTTCAATAAATTCCCTTAAACATTCATACAGTATTATCCACAAATTGTAAATAACAATGCAGCAGATAACCAGACCAACATTATTCATTGATAATGTCTATGGGGCTATAAGGATATAATGTACTGCAAATACAAACAAAAAGAGTAAGATTCACCATGTCACAAGTGTCTCCCCAACATTAGTATAAGTTCCAACTTTTATATATGAGTACGGAAAAAGGTTGACATGTTAGTCAGCACACAGGTTATCAATAGATTAAAATGCTTCAGAGTCTAGTAGTTGACAAAAAAAATTGCAAGGAAACAAATAATAGTTTTAGCCTATTAACAGCATTCAATCAATTTGGTGTTTTCAAAGTATTTGGATGCACTATTAGTAAGCAACTTTTAGTTAAACAGCTAAACTTAAGCTACATAAGTACACAACTTTACACTTATTGGTTGGATTATGAAAAAGCTGGCATGCTGTTATTTTGCTTATAATCAGGCTCCAACTTATGCAATCAGATATTCACCAACATGAGATTATTTGTATGGGACCTATCKTGGGACATTCAGTTCACCATCTAATAAAATCAGTTGATCAGGATTAGTTTTGGACAAGAGGAACTCATATATTGATTGACTAATGTTATGGGCAAACTTTAAACTTAGGGGTTCATTCAGAAAAGTGAGGGAGAGGTGCGTTTGAAGATGACACTTACCTCTCTCTCTCTCTCTCTCCACTTTCTCACTTATCTTTAATAAATAAATAAGATGTTATGAAACCACGCATGTCACGGAAGATTTGGGAAATCACCCTCAAATACAAGATAGTAACAAAAATACGATAAAAAGAGACAATTGAGAGACAATTGTGATGTCGGAATATTATCTCCTCCTCAAAAGAATAAATATTGTATTAAAGGAATAATAAACCTTTACAACAATACAACTTCTAGACTTGATTGTAATTCTCTTCCCTCTCTAACCAATCTCAAGATTTTTCCCTCTCTCACAGTGACTCCTCTCACATTTTATCACACCCTCTTTTGTGATTGTGAATTCAACTATCACCATGTTTGTTTTAACCCCCTCTCGTGCCTATAAACACCTCATATAGTGTCACCCTAAGATGACCCCTTCGATGATGTTTCCTAAACACATTAAACACCCATGTTTTATTATAGCCTAAACCCCCTTTTATACGATTAGCCTAGAATCCCACATCTATTAAGATATTTTGCTTGCCTCCGTCTAAGCCTAAAATATTCTAGCCTAGAAAATATTCTAGAAATTAAGTTGATTAGATACCGAAAAAATCATCTAATAACTTACCTACATTTACAACCATCTCAAACTAGAAAGATATAAAAGATAGCTAACTTTATTGATAAATTAAGTTGTGACTTATATCCAACATAAAAAACTCTTATCACCCTACTGTAACAAAAGAAAAAAAATAAAAATCATAATCACCTCGCTCGTCATACCCCACTTTTAGTTCTCTACCCCAATTAAAATAAAATTAATAAAAAAAACCAAACTTCTCAATTTCTTTTCCTATAAATAGCCTAAAAAGTTTAAAAAAAAAGTTTAAAAACAAAGAACGAAAAAATTGAAGACTTACAGGCCCACCAACTCAACTCCATCAAAATTCATCAAAGATCTCAGATTGATCAGGTTTTGAAGCCTCCATCTAGCTGCTTACCCATCAACAATTACCCATATGCATTTTTATATATTGAGAACTTTGGCCAAATAATATCCCCATAGGGAGATGCTCCATTAGGCATAAAACCCACAAATTTTTATCCGAAGTCCTCTTGTCCCACCCTTTGCAAAAACTATCAAACTAGAACTGTCCATAATTATGATTTTCAAATTATTCATTGATTTAACCAATAATGATTTACATCTACACCCATAAATTAAACCATTATCACATATTATAAATAAAAATATATCCCAATCCTTCCTGTAAAAACTAACAGTCCCTTTGTCGACAATATCTAATACAATTTAAAATGCAATATAGGACTACCCATTATTTATTTCTTCATCTATCAATTGATGTTGTGCCCTTCCTCAATTCTACATAGTAACTTCAAAATTAAACATAATGATTATTGAAAAATATTGAATGCAAATTCACCAAGCAGAATCATATTAATGAACCCTTGAATAATTCGAAAACACCTCATCACCCCAATCCTTAAACCAAGGACAAATTATCAAAACGTATTAACCCCACTATCACTTGTGAAGGATTCTACATTGGACACTTTAACAAAAAAGGGGATGTGCCATTATGATAGTATACAGTTCGAATGGATTGCGGTCTATTTACCATAATATGTGTGTGGATCACCAATTCTGCTCTCTCCTCCTTCCTTTATAAATCTGTAGTTTTGAAGATACCTTTTATGCATTTACGCCTCTTCAAACACAATCAATCCTACTCCTATATTGGTTTCCAAACAAACATCAACTGGCAAGGAACTTAACTTCCCACGTTGGTGGAATACGAACTCGCAATTAATCCAGAGCTTCTGTGTTAGTCAAGTCTTGAATCCCAGGCCCTGTTGGTTCCAACTTGAGTTGCCAGGAGAGTGACACCAACCTGATGCGAGCATGACCAATCTTTTGTGCCCGTAGATCATATCCTTGTATGCCAGGCTACGTGATCTCTTCTAGAGTCATCTACAAACACATAAAGAGCAAACAATCAGATGAGTTAGACAGGTAGTGTTCAATTACACTGATGATAGGAGGAGAGAACATAGTAGGTTTGAGAATGAGGGAAACAACAGCATGATGAATATAGAAGGTGGTTCCACTTGCGATCAGACATAATTCTCTCGTTAGTGTGTTAAATTAGAAACAATTGATAGTCTGACATGATACTCAGTGAGTTGTTACCGAAAACATCTGTATAATATTACGCACAATTATTCTATAACATAGTAATGCAAATATATGCTTAACTACTTTGTTTCCTCCTTTATCACTATCAAATTGTTAATTAACAGATTAATCCACTGCACTAATAATGGTCACAGAAAAATCTTAAGACACTAACGTACTATTTTAAACCGTCGACTAAAGTACCAAATCTAAGTCTCAACAACTTCTATTCTAAATACACTAAGAAGTTCTTATAGCTAATTATGCTATCAAAACAAATTAATCAACCAATGTTACGTAAAGACTGTATCATCCTTCCCCCTTACAAAAAGTCTTGTTCCTCAGACTGAGTTAGATAAAAAGAAGGTTATTTTTCCTAGAAGTCGGGCAATACACCCATGTAGCATCTCAGCTTGAGTTTGTCCCTCCAGCTGCACAAGATTTGCCAACAAAGCAGATCTTGCGTCTCACTGTTCTCCTAGCCAAAACTGTGAGAACTGTATTGGATCCTTACCCTGCAACAATTAGTGAATAGGGAAGCAATAGGGAGTACTCCAAGATACCTTTTAAGCTGAGATACAGAAAGACATTGTGTATCCTAGCATTAGTAGGCGATGCAACTGATATGCAACTTTTCCCACAGTAGCAGAAATCTGGAAAGGGCCATAGTATTTGGGAGACAATTCTGAGATGTTCTTGTTGAACTAAAATCTGCCTATAAGGTTGTAAGCTTCAACCATACCCATTCACCAACAGAAATAGTCTGTCAATTCTATGCCTATCAGCCTGTTGCTTCATCCTATTTTGAGCCCTTGTGAGGAAAAATTTAAGCTTCCTTAAGCACCCTGTTCTTCCTTTGCATGCTTCTATCAATTCATCTACTATGACTCACCAAGCCAAGTAAGGCAAATGCAAGGAGGAGGCTGGCCATAGACCACTTCATAGGAGATGTCTGAATTGAAGAAAGGAAGTTGGTATTATACCACCATTCTGCCAAAGGCACCAAGCATGCCATTCTAGGTCTGCAACCAACATACACCTTAGAATAAGTTTTCAAGCAACATTACCACTCAGTTTGGCATCAGTCTCAGGATGGTAAGAAAGAGAAAGCAGACTCTTGACCATGCAAACTGAAACCCTTTCCCAAAATTCACTAAGGAAAATGTGGATCTCTGTCACTAACTATGCTTTTAGGACATCCATGCAGCTTAAAAACATTATCTAGATAGTTTTGTAGCCACTCTGAATAGCTGAATAAGGATGACTTAAAGGCATAAAGTGAGCTGATTTGCTAAATCTGTCAACCACCACCATTATAACCTCATAARCACCTGATTTAGGAAGACCAYAAATGAAGTCCATAGAAATGTRAAGCCACACCCCTTCTGGAATAGGCAAAGGTTGCAACAACCCTGGTTTGGCAACAGTTTCATGCTTTGAAGTTTGACATACCAAGCAAGACCTTACCAATCTCCTTACATCCTTATTAAGACCTTTCCAAATGAAAAAGGACTTAACCTTCTGTTGTGTAATGTCTCTGCCAGCATGCCCTCCCTCAGGGGAGCAGTGAAACCAATTAATGATCTTGTTTCTGAGAGTTTGATCAGACCAACAACCAACTTGCCCCCCTTCCTTAACAAGTCATCCTGCAACTTGAATTTTCCAAAATTTGGATCTAATTGCAATTTCTGAATAATATCCATAATAGCAGCATCTAATTGATAACTAGCCTTTATCAAAGTTGCCAAATCAGATGAAACCAGAGAGAGAGCCATGCATAAAATCTCAGCCCCCTGTATTCTAGATAGGTATCAGCCACAATGTTGTKTTTTCCTTTRTTGTATAGAACCTCATAGTCAAATCCCATTAATTTGGAAAGCCAGAACTGTTGAAAAGGTGTTGAAACCTTCTGTTGCAAGAGCCATTTAAGGCTTTTTTGATCAGTTCTAATAATGAAATGAGCACCCATCAGATACTGCTCCCATTTTTGTGTGGCAAACACTATTGCCAAAAGCTCCTTTTCATAGACAGAAAGTTTTTTCCATCTTGGACCCAAGGTCTTGCTGATGAAGGCAATAGGATGATTATCCTGAGAGAGAACAGCTCCAATTCCCTCCTTGGAAGCATCAGTTTCCACTTCAAAAACCTTAGAAAAGTCAGGCACTCCCAGGACAGGAGCAGTGACCAAAGCCGTTTTTTTGAGCTCACAAAAGCTTTGTTGAGCAACTTCAGACCATCTAAATGCTCCTTTCTTCAATAGATCAGTCAAGGGTTTGCTGATTAAAGAAAATTTTTTAACAAATTTTCTATAATAACCAGCTAACCCAAGAAATCCCCTTAATTCCTTGACTGATGTAGGTACTGGCCAGCTCTCAACTGCAGACACCTTAGATGGATCTGTCTCCACTCCTTGAGCTGAGATCAGGTGACCAAGATACTGTACCTTTTGTTGCACAAAAGAACATTTTCCCAATTTAGCATACATATGATTYTGTCTCATAATCTCAAAAACTGAACACAAATGCTCCCAATGTTCCTCCAAAGACTTACTGTAGACCAGAATATCATCAAAAAACACCAATACACACTTCCTCAACAAAGGCCTAAAAACATGGTGCATCCAATTTTGAAATGAGGCTGGTGCATTAGACAACCCAAAGGGCATCACCAAAAATTCAAAATGCCCTGAATGAGTCTTGAAGGRAGTTTTGTAAARATCTTCYGAATGCACCCTRAACTGATGATAGCCAGATCTTAAATCTAGCTTAGTAAACARAGTACTTCCAGCCAACTCATCAATGAGTTCATCAATTATAGGAATTGGAAACTTGTCTTTGACAGTTCTCTTGTTCAACTCCRTATAATCAATACARAATCTCCAAGTCCCATCCTTCTTGCCTACCAAAACCACAGGAGAAGKAAAAGGACTTGAACTGTCCTGTATCACCCCTCTATCTAGCATATCTTAAACCAACTGTTCAATTATGTCCCTTTGCTTGAGGGGATATCTATAAGGCCTYATATTAACAGGTCTTGCATCTGCTTCCAAAGGAATTCTATGATCAAATACTCCCCTGCTTGGAGGTAAATCAACTGGATCAGAAAAGATGTCAGCATACAATTCTTGTAATCTTTGTAATTCAGGGTGTTTGACATTTCCATCAATTTGTAGCTCAGGACCTTGTTTGCTTGTAACTTGTAACTTGCATAAAGACAAGTGGACGCTGACTCAAAAAGCTTAGCATAGGCTCCCCTTAATCACCTGACCTTCTTGGGATGTCACCCACTGGAAGAAAGTTCACACCACCAGTTAAACTGATACACCAGATCTCCTGAATCCAGCTAATTTGCCCCCAAAGTTGTACACACTGCACACCCAAAACCAATCACAACCACCCAAGGTGAGAATGCAACATGTCAGCACTAAACTTGCCTGCATTACCCATTAACCCTTACACATATGCATACAAGGCAAGGATTTCATCAGCTACTGCAACAGTTGCTCTGAGAATTGATTCCAATTACAACCCAACTCTTTGCAAGATAGATCAAGGAAGTTAATGAGTACTTCCTAATCAATTAAGATATGAAATCCTTGTCAAGCAAATTTGCTACACTCTCATGTGTGGTAATTCTCGTTAGACTAAACCAGATTTACATATGCATTCTGAGAAGCAGCCATTCAGCTACTACACGTTACACATTAACGAGCGGTTTCAGTCTACATTGACTACGAAGCTCAAATCCTAATTTCCTCCTCATTACAGGTCATCCATTCCTCATTGAGGAATTCAACTGTGACAACTGAGTGGTCTTAAAAGGACACCTGTGTTCTGTCATATGGTTATCACACAAGAAACACAATCTTTTGCATCGTTTCTTGCCTGATATCCATTGGCACATAGTACTGACTTTTGGTTCCTGGGTTTCTGAAGGTTTCTTTGTGTTTTGGCTTAATTTTGTGAGTAGGGATGTGACAGGTTATTATATTGCTCAAAGTGGTCAATGCTTGATATGGAATTGGTGTGAATTTGTGGAATATGAAATTTATGGGTTTGTTACAGATAGGGTTAGTGTAGAAGGGATTTTTGGCAATTAGCCAAATTCATTCTGAAGAATGAGTGGGTTTTAAATGTGCCTTGACAAAGTTAACAAAGAAATCCAGCAAATTAAAGAATCAACGTGTGGTAATATCGGCAAGAAATGATCTAGTTCATCACACAGATCTAAATCTCAAAGAGTAATATATTCTCAGATGAACCAATCTGTGCAACTGTTAAACTGTTCAAACACATTTCTACTATCAATCCTTAATCTTGTCAGTTAACTACCACAAATCATCTCAATCACACAAGCAAATAACTCATAACCCAACTTCATAAACTATGCCATCATGGTAAAGCAGCCAAAACAACTTTATTCTCACAGATTTTTCACAACAGCAAAATACTCACAATTTTCTTAATCCATATTGTAGCAATCTGAACCATAAATTAGGAAAACCAAGCTTAGGATTCATACCAAAAGTTCGTCTTGTTATGATCCCCTTCAAAAGAAGCAGAATACTGGGTAGCCTTGCATCCGAGCCATCCCTCCTGACTGCTGAGATTCTTGCAACAAAAGCCACCATTTTCAGCATTCTTTGTCAAATACCTGCTCTGATCATCAAGACGTTTGTTCTGCTCTTTCAAGCCTTCTTTCCAAGGTCTTCAATTATACCTCCATTGCTGCAACACATTCTGTGTAACTACTGGAGCAAGTTTTATTTGAAAGAAACAAAAACTGGAATTTTCTGTTACAATTGATTGATGCAATTGATTCAAACAGCTTCAATGCATACTTTGAAGAACTTTGGTTACAAACAGACAACAATCAGAATTAGAGAGAAGAATAGAGAGAAGAGAGAGAATGAGAATGAGAGAAGAAGAGAGAAATTGAAATGAAAGTTAGAATTTTATATTATTGAATGAATGTCCAAATTACAACATCAATGCATATATTTATATGCAATACAGCTAACAATTCTAACAACTTCATAACAGAATTCCGCCAAGTGTCAACCAAGCAACAGCCAACTAACTCTATGTCTAAGCCTTAAAATCTTATTAAGCTAATTATGCTATCAAAACAAATTAATCAACCAATTGACAGTAAAGACTGTATCATAACAATGAAATATAAAGATAACATTAGAAATCAAAATTAAGGTAATAAAAAGAAATAAACATGTAAATCAAACTGGATATTCCATCTACAATTCTCCAATTATATGCGAACATAGATTTTATGACCATATATTAGAACATGAAGCACATGGTTTGCAGGAGAGACAAGACAATAATAAGTGAAATATCAAAAGTAGGCAAGGAAGTCTAGACCAAACACCATGAGCAGATTGGGAGCTCAAAATTAGCTCAATTTCTTTCCATGAATGCTAAATTATTCAATAACATAAAGACTTCCCTTGCGCATCATTGAACTCATATTTAAGGTTAGCACTTAAAAATTATGCACCCTTTTTCATCTCAGCATACTGATGACCAAATTGAACCCCAAACAAAGAAATATGTCACCTTTACTCCAAACATGGTCGCTTTCACAAATGAAGAACCAGCTTCAAACATTTTTCTCACATGCCAAAATGTCTCTCGAGTGAGCTCCTAACTTTTCCGATTATTTAAATGAAACTCCAATACAAGTCCCATAAACACTATTCAATACTCTCAATCCCACAATACTAGCAACTAATCATATAGGACAATCTCCTTCCTAGTACGTATAAAATGTTTCTTTATTGAATTGTAAACTACACAAAAGCCACAACGATTCCAACGTCGAAAAAGTCTCTAAGTTATTACATTACAAACAATCCATAATGAATTATTCAACCCCCTTCATATCGATTATACATAATCAAACACAAAAATGTAAACTTAATGATTTTAAAAAAAAAAAAGGAAGGTAAACTGTGGGAAATGGAAGCACACAAACCAGAGGAATATGAGCGACCATATTGGCGTGGATTGACTTGCCTCACAGACAATGTGAACAATTCCTGCATACAACAAAACTCAGAGAAGAAAACTAAAATATAATAAAATAGATAAATTAAATAATAAATAATAAATAAATAATAAATAAAAATAAAAGGTAAAAGAAGAAGAACTTAAGAAGTTCTAAGAGTAGACGGCCTATAACCTTTACTAGGAAGTCCAGAGCTGATTTCAGTGCGTTGATTTGGCGGATGAATCAGAGTTGTTCATTGACCTCATTGAGAGGAGAAGCAGTAGAATGTTTGAAGACAACCAACGACTCTCAAAATGCGAGAAGAAGAAGAAGACGATAATGGGATTATTGAGGTGGAAGAAAGTGAGGAGTGAGAGAATGCGGACAAAGAGGGACATTGTTGAAGAAATGGGTGTTGCAAAGAAGGCATAGCAGTCGCCATTGTTGAACAATGAAGTGAGAGAGTGTGTGACTGTGTTTTGTGTGCTGGTTGCTGTCTTGCTGATATYGTTAGTGATATTACAAATACAGCTTTATAAAAGGAGGATTCCGATTTGGTGGATGAGTGTCAATTCCGTGGATTTCCCTCATTAATCAATCCACTAGCATAGTGGTAACTTTTCTTGTTGTTTTTTTTTTAAGTAAAGAATAACGATTTTATTAATAAGAGGGAAAAATTAAGAGGAATAATTTCACCTTTCAATGGTATTCTAAAAATAAATTGACCTTTAGATTATTTCAAAATAATCCGATCTTTGGAGGTGTATTTCAAAAATGAACAGAATAACCTGCTGCCTATTCTTCCGGTTAAAATCTAATTTAATTTTTTTTCTTTTTTTGGTTAAAACCCACTCATCACTCACTCTCTTTCTCTCTCCTATTCTCCTCTACTTACTCTCCGCTCCCACTCTGCTTTATCTCTCTCCTCTCTCTTTTTCTCTCTCTCACTCCCCGAGTCCCCGCTACTCTCTCTCTCATCTGCTCTTTTTCTCTTTCTAGGTGGTAAGGACATCGGTGATTAGGATGGTTGTGGAGGGTGGCGTCGTTGATGAGGGTGGCTGTGGGTGCTAAACTGGGGCTTGGTGGTGAGTGGTGAGGGGTGGTGAAGTGGGGCGTGCTGTGGTGGRCATGTGGTGTGGCGGTTGGGTGTTGTGGTGGTGGTGWGGTTGTGTGGGTTAGCAGATGACATGTGGTGCGTGAAGGTGATGGTAAGGCTATGTTGTGTGGCGGTTGGGTGGATGGTGATCGTGTGTTGTGGTGAGGCTGTGTGGGTTGGTGGTAGGTGTGGGTTAGTGTAGTGGGTGAGCTGTGGTGGTTGGTGTGGTGCGTGGCAAGTGGCAGATGGTAGGTGGGTGGTGGGTGAGGGTGGTAGTTAGTTTAGGTTTATTTCCTAATTAAATTTTTAATTTAATTTATTTTAATTATATTTAGATTCATTCCAATGATAAACGTTAACATTTGTCAGTATTAATACTTAACAACCAGGTATCAACAATCGGTTAGGGTGATAATTTTCGGAATACGAACCTCCCAGAAAGGGTCGGATTATTTTGGAAAAATCCGAATATATAGGTCGGTTTTTACTTTGGATAAGACCATTAAACGGTGGGCATTATTCCTGGTTAATTTTTTCTTATAAGACAATAGTGTTGCACTTTTGTTTAACCACAAAATTTGACGCCAAACTTTGATTATGGAATCAAGGTATGGTGAGTTGGAGATGTGGTGGCGCTCGTTTACTTGTGGTAGGAACGGTCATGTCCTGGTGCAAGTGCTTGTTCATTCCAAAAGTTCGCTGGAATTCGGACGCCTGCAGAAGCAAAGGCCAACAACAATGGCAGTTTGATTGGCTAAGGAGAATTGAATGTCGATTAGGAACAAGTGATTTTTGAAGGTGATGCTCAGGTTGTGATCCGTGCTATCGATAGTGAGGGTGCAACGAAGAGGTGATGTCCAACTTATAATTGATGGCATTTTATTAAGTGATGATAATAGATTACATAATTTTAGTTCCTTTTTTGCTTTCAAGAAATGTAATGAGCGGCTCACCGCGTGTTGCTAAGTGGCTTAGCTTCAACCCCAATCCCATGCTCGCTTTTTCTTTTGTTCCCATTTGTGAAGAGGTGTGGCTAGATGGAGGCCTAGTTAGCTCATGGACGTGTTGTTTTTTTATTCGGTTAATGAATAAAAGTCTACTCTTTTGTCTAAAAAAAAAACAATAACAATTGTTCAAAATTTTTAAATCCCTTTTAAATAATAATAACCAAGATCCTCTCCCAATCCAATCAATCGTACATTGGTCTTGCCTTTAATCGATAGTAGTTTACAGCCTATTTGGTTGTTGGGACTAAAAAGTGGGAATACAATGAATTTGTAGTGTAAATTTAAATAGGGAAGACTCCTTAAATCTTTATGGGACAATCAAATTTGTTACAAGTTTATCTTATTTGCATAAAAAAAAAAACAATTTTATCTCTCTGGGGAATATCTTGCGAAACTATTACCCTCAGACACAAATTTCTTGCCTCTCCTGTAAGAATTTTCTTTAGCACTAATTATACCATTTGAAGTTGTTATTGAACGGGAGTGAATTTAAGAAAACTTTTGGAGACTTTACATGAAATTGCATTCCAATGGGAATGAACATGGAATTCTTTACATTTTTACATACAATATCAATAATCAATTCATTCATTACCGCCATTTATTACTACCAATACGCAAATGGGTGGGATCCGTAAAGGTAATTAATGTTTAACTAATAATAGTTTTTAACCTCTCTTGCATAAAAAAACGTTTAAAACACAAATGTAAATTTTGGTAGATAATTAACAATCATTGTTTAATAACCTATCTCTTAGCTTCAAAACCCAAACTCATCTCTTACCTTGAACATTTAAGAAAAAAAAATCTACTTTTTACGATGAAAATTGATGTGGAATATAATAGCGGATGCTCAAAAATCCCTTGAATCCACGAATAAAGCATTAATTTGAAGATTTCCCAAGGATGGGAATAAAACGAACGAAAAATAAACACCCTCGGACCAACCACAAATTTGAAGGATCTTAACTCCAAAGAGGAACCAGCTCTTAAAAGGAACAACGCGTCTAAGTAGTTAATCAAGCGAATTTTCGGACAAACACAAAATCACAAGGTTTTCAACTGAATAACAAAGAAGGTTTTGACAAGAAAAAACTGATTTATTTCATTGATAATTATTCGGACCCTATTTAATACAATAACAATAAATACATTAAAAACTAATTAAGATTTTAGGAAAGTTATAAATCTATCTAGATTACACTAACTATACCTAATAATATCCTAATAATATTCTAATATAATCTTACTATAATATCTACTAACTAAGATATTTAGGAAAGATATAAATCTGCTTATCCAATATCCAAACTAATTTTATCCTAGATAATCTAACAATAATATCCTACTAATTAGAACAAATAAATCTAACTATTCCTAATCCCTAATAATATAATAACAATATCGACAATATAATAAGCTAATATAATATCTAATGCTATCCAGATCAATTCTCTGCTATTTTTGAAAACAACTTTCCCAAGTTGGTGTAGCAGCCATCACATCCATCCATGCGACATTCCTTAGTAGCTGTACGTAGTTATAGTTTTTTTGAATATGTGCTCCCAAAACATATTAATGAGAGGTTATACTTTGAATGGCGGCTTCAGATATAATCTCCAAGAACCCTTCTTCCTTGTTCTTTAAAAGATTTTTTCATCTCTCAAAGTCTCTCGAACTTGATAAGTTTCATTCGTAGATCCACCCTTTTTTCCATGGTGTAATTAATATGAAGTCAATCTCCATTGAAATGTTCATGTGCGCATTAAATGTAGATCACTTGTAGATGTTAAATTTTCAAACCTTACCCATATCTTTGCCACTTTCTTCATCAACACATGTAATGTTTTGGATTTGTTCATCAATGTGATGTGTGAAAAATTCCTTTATTTGTGCAACCATTTGTCCTAATCCTCTAGCATGTTTTGATCTAGTAAGCCTCCTTGGACTTCCCTTTGTATCGAGCCAGATCTCTTTGGAATTTAACAAATTGCTCTCGTAAGTGTTGTTCAAATTCATTCGGATTCAAAAACGCATGCAATAGTTTTTTTCTTTCAATTTACTCCATCTTCTTATCTGTGGTTAACCCTCTAGTCACGACGAAATTGAAAATTCTCCACAATAATTTAGCATAAAGATGTAAAAAAATTGGTATGATGCTACAAATCAGCATCAACTACGTCAAGATGGTATAAAGAAATAAATCAACTCTGTAATCCACTTTAAAATCCAGTTTTGGATAACCCTTCAAAATTATCAAATCGAACCTCTACCCATGTCCATAAATTGTAGGACATTCATAATCAATTGGATTTACAATGTTACTTTCCATGATTATTGAACATGAATTTTCTGAGACCCTAGCAAGAATTCAAAGACAGGAAGACATGTTGCACCAAAAACAATTTTAGCCGAATCAAACAACATACCAATCAACTCCGTTTAAGCTGAAATTTTAAACAAGATGTTTCCCTATGTCCTCAACCCCCGTCCGAAATTCCGTGCACAAATTCAAGCCAAAAATCAACAATTCAATGTTTACCTCAGACTGAGCAAAACTGTTTCGATTCAGACCACTTGTAAAAACGATCTCAACCAAGTAGCAAACGATCTCTAAAAATTCTCAAATTTACAGGTAGAAACTAGACAAAACGTTATCAAATTTTAAAAACGAATCACCTGAAAAGCTAAGAGACGAGTGAGAAGAAGCTTGCAAAGTTGCGCAAAATCGAAATTTGCAGACGAATCTAGAAATTTGCAAATCAAAACTTTTGTACTTTGGATCGAATACGAGGCTCTGATTACCAAGTTGATGTGGATTTATAGCAGATGCTCACAAATCCCTGACACAGAATAAATCAGTAGAGGTATCAAGGAGGATTAAACTGAACTTCAAACACCGGACCAACACGTTTGAGTCCTCCCACAAAGTGGAACCAGCTCCAACAATCGACAATGTAGCTAATCAAGCGAATTCCGGACAAACCACAAAACTTACAAGGTTTCTTTGATTAACAAAGAGAATTTTGACAAGAATAAACTGATTTGTTTCATTGAATATTTCGGCCCTATTATAACACAAAATAACATCTAAAAACTAAGTATTTAGGAAGATATAAATCTTATCCAGAAAATATCAACTAATTATATCCTATAATATTCTATATATCTTACTAAATAATACTAAAGATATTTTAGGAAAGATTATAAATCCTATAGATTTATCCTAAGAATATCTAACAAATAATATCCTAACTAATCAGAACAAATAAATCTATACAACCTAATAATATCTTAACAAATATTGGACAATAATAATATAAAGCTAATAATATGATCTATATCCCTATCCAGATCAATTGATTAACACTCATTGTTTATCCTATTCTTAGCTTCAAAACCCACATGTCTCTTACCTTAGAACATTAAGAAAAAAAAATCTCTTTTTACGATGAAATTGAATTCCAATGGGAAGAACATGGATTCTTTATTTATATACAAATTCATTTCCATCACCACCTACTACTAAATAATCAAAACGATCGTAAAGGTAAATAACGTTTTACTAATTATAATTTTGGTGGATAGATTGACAACTCATTGTTTAATCTTGTCTCTTAGCTTCAAACCCAAATTTGTCTTTTGGTGATTATGTTGAGTTAAACAAAAATTAATATCTAAGCTTTCAAAAATACCTACCTGACATCCCGGGAATTAGGGGTGAGAAATCGGATATTCGATCCAATTTCAAAAATCAGATCGACTATCTAATTTTTTGATTTATAATCAATTTCTGGATTTAGGAAGTCTTTTTAAACTGATCGAGAATGGGATTATTCGTTTCCATTTTAAATGGAATGAACAATGTTTATACTCCTCCGTATCAGAATCTCGCAACACTTGAATATTTATCTCTCACAAATATGCAAGAGTTGCGAAAATTACGATACGAAGGAGTATTATTTTATATTAATTTTAAATTATATCTGGTTAAAAATCAGGTTAACGAATCCAATTTTAAAATTTTGATTATTTTTAGAAATTTATTTATATAATCAGATGCTTAAATTTTTAATATTATTGTTACATACCAAAATTGTACCACTTGACTTTGTGTGATTGGGAGTGTTTCTTTATGTGTGAACTACAGTACATCTAACCAAGAGCAAGACCTGTCGTAAAGGTTAGTTTGTAGAAGTTAGGCGTGAAAACCCATAAAACACCCTAAAAATGGCCTTTCACGCCCCAAAGTGAACTTGTCATGTCTACCCCTAAAATCAAGACTAAAAGATTAATTGAATCAAATATGACATGATCGAGCTTAAATCGCGTAATAGATTGCTCGTGAGAACTTAGGTGCGAAACCCATAAAACGCCCCAAAGTGAACTTGTCTTGATCTAAACCCTAAAATCAAGACCCAAAAAGATTAGTGAATAATAGACATGATCGAGCTTTAAAACCGCGTAATAGAAGTTAGGCGCGAAAACCCATAAAACGTCCCAAAATGCCTTTCACGCCCTAAAAGGAACTTGTTGTGTCTAAACCCCTAAGACCTAAAAAGATTATGTGAATAAAGGATTTTAAACCGTGTAATAGGTTCGATTGTAGAAGTAATGCGAAAACCCATAAAACTCCCCAAAATGCCACGCAAGTGAACTTGTCGTGTCTAAACCCCTAAATCAAACCTAAAAAGCTTAAGTGAATATGACATGATCAAGATTAAAACCGTGTACAGGTTGCGTTGTAGAAGTAGCACGGACACCATAAACGCCCAAAATGCCCCTTTCACGTCCCAAGTGAATTTCATGTCTAAACCCCTAAAATCAGACCTAAAAGATAAAGTGGAAAAATATGACATGACGACTTTAAAACCGTGTAATAGGTTGCGTAGTAGAAGTTAGGCGCGAAAACCCATAAACCCCAAAAAGCCCTTCACGTCCACAAATGAACTTGTCGTGTTAAGCCCTAAAATCAAGATCTAAAAAGCTTAAGTGAATAAAATGCATGATCGACGAGCTTAAAATCGTATAATAGGTTGCGCTTGTTAGAGTTAGGCGCGAAAACCCATAAACGCCCCAAAATTTGCCTGTCAACACTGACGTGACGTGCGCTGACGTGGCAAAGGTGCTGTTGAACATGGCGGCTTAGTGCATGGTTGCGTTGACGTGCATGCTAACGTGGTGCTGAAGGTGTATGGTTAGATGAAAATTAGTTAATGGATGTGATTTGATTTCTAAAATGAATGGTTGAGATTTAAGGTTTTTAGTTTTCACCAAATCAATTGTTTTCACATGATCCTTTTCCTATATATATATATATGTATGTATATATATATATATATGATAGTATATATTATATATATATATATAATATTATTTATATATATATTATAGGATTCAGTGAAACCACATGTTATATGAAACGTGAAAACCAAAATAAGTGGAATACATTTAATTTAAAGGATGACATACATGCAGTAAATGGTACACAAGACTTTCAGCTACTATTGATGAACAGTACATGTGTACCCATTTAAACCTCAATGTACCCAAATTGAAACAAGATATACATAGATTAAATCGTGACCGTCCATCTCCAATTCTACGTCAAGATTAAAGATGTTTTTTAGTTTTCACCTAAAATTTGTGTTCACATGATCCTATATATATAATATATATATATAAATATATATATATATATATATATATATATATATATAATCTTCCAAAAAAAATACTAATTATAAGAAAAGGCTTATTAAAAATCAAAGCCACCACCATTCACAGCCCGCCATCAAATCCGCCATCATAGCCTCCATCATAGCAAGAATCGGAGATCATATCCCCTATCAACATCCCACCCAATGCTCCTCCTAACAACCCTGCTCCCAATCCCATCCCCATTCCCCCCATCCTTTGCGCTCCAAATCCACCTCCATATCCGTATCCATTTCCGTACCTACTCCCTTGCCCCTGCCCCTGGTACGGGTACCCGTACCCCGGGGGAGGGTACCCTGAAACAGGCTGCCCCCACATCGGAGGGGGCTGCTGCTGTTGCATCGGTGGCGGCGGAGGCGGCTGATACGGATAAGCCGTAGGCGGGCCCCTCTCGAACGTAGGGGGGGCCACCTGCGAGAACTTATCCCCAAACTTATAGGTAATATTAAGCACACCTTGCGCCTCCCCTGCTTTCCTGACCTGATAACTCAACCGCCTCGCCTCCTTCACTCCGGCACCGTCCGAAAGCAGCTCGGAAACCGGCACGTGTACTTCTCCGATACGCTTGTCAACCGGAAAGTAAAACCGCTTTGAAAACACCTGGAACACCACAGTGAGCCGATTCTGCTGGATTGCGGCGTCGCTTAACGTGAAACTCACCGGATAATTCCACGTCGGATTCTTGTCCCCCRTCTTATGAACCTGTGATTTCTGCTTCGCAACTATTGACTTGAGGTTGAACGATGTGTCAACTATCAAAACGACGACGTACACGTCCATCTTCCTGAAATGGTTCACGTATTTCAGGTCGTTCGCTGAGAGAACCGTCAGGTCCAAGGTTCGATACTCCATAACTATATATTTTCTGAATCTCGCTTTGTTTTTTGTTGAATTGCAGGATTTTTTAYCAAGAAAGAAAATATGACTTGATTATATTTATAGACATGATATGATGAGGATAAAACAGAGTAAAGAGGTAAGAAAGAAGAAGATATTAAGACAAAGATAATCTAGAAAAGTCAACCGACTTTAATAAAGAATAGGATGACGTGTCAATGGCGGTTATTTTCCCGTGGTTTTCGTACGTGTTTGTTGATGAAAGTATACACGTTTTGATATTTTTAGCAGAAAACGAGACACGGAGTTAACGAAGCAATGATTACAGTGAAGGAACTCCATGCATTGATCTTGCAAAACTTAATTCGCAAGTGTTATGATTGTATGTGTATGGATTTAGAAGAAGATTTTTCTATTGTTTTGTTTTTTATATTTAGTTTGGGTAACATGGGTTTTGAGTTGTGATTTTGTTTTAGCAGGCACGTCATTGTATATGTTGCTCCATTTTATTTTGATTTGTTGTCATATCTATATATGTAATATGTTATTACAAATAGAGCGGAGACTTTGGTTAAAAACTGTTGGTTTAACTATATTTGGTCAATGAACTGAACTAACTCAACTGAAGTGAACCACAAATGAAAATTAAACTAAATTAAAGTCAATTCAGTCAACTGTGAACGGCATATAACTGAAACTAAACTGAAACTGAATTCAAATTGAACTGAAATGAACTGATATCAAGAAAACCAAACGGAACTATAACTTAACTGAAATTAATTGAAAAACAATAAACGGATTCAAACTGAACTGAAATTAACTGTAAAACTATTTTTTTAAATAAAAAACTTGATAAAAAATAAACTTGATCAAAAATAACCAACAAACTATCAATTTTAAGTTAGATTGAATTGAACTTTAACTGAATTGAAATTCATCATAACCTCATGAACTAATTTAAGCTGAATACAAATTTGATTTAAACTTAATGATTTAAAACTAATGAAATTGATTTAAATATGATAAATTGTAATTCAAATAGGACAATAATACTAATTTGACGATAATATTGCTAATCTTATTTGACGAGTGACGACAATAATTACTATTTTGTGTCATTGAACCTAACAAAGTATAACATAATCTATGATTTCATAGATAATTCCAAGTATTCAACTAAAAAATAGCTATCTTAAATGGCTATACATTTTACACACTTTCAAAGAATAAAAAATATTGAAATGCTATAGCCTCTCAGTGAAGCTACTTTATGCTAAACTTACAATCTACAATACAAAAATCACTATTTACATACAACTTAAAATCTATGATACAAAGAAAAACTCTGTCTTGAAAACTGTCCTTGAACTTGTTGAAAAAATGACGAACACCAAGATAATTGTATGCGAAAAGATCTTGGAAAAAATGATGACAAATGCTTATATAATAGCTCCAAGTCCAAAGTATTTCAAAATCCGAACAAGAATACATACACACACAGAAAATTATCCATCTAGAAAACACAAAAATATAAAGGAATAATCAAAAGCTAAAATTAATACAAAAAACAACAACCATAACAACTCTAAAATAACCAAAACAAACAGCACCAACACCATGTAGGAAGCAGCATAAAAACAAAGTAGAACACCAGCGACGACCGATTAATAACAACGATTTGTCAAACTTACAGAAGACAAGAACTCCTAGCACACAACTCCGAATTCAACAATTCTTGAGCCTATTTCAGTGTTTTTTTTCAGATCTACAATTTCATGCAGAATCATGACAAAATATGACGAATGACTGAGAATATTGCAAATTATTGCCGTGTTTTGACGTTACGAGTCAGTATTGAACTTGGGTTTTGTAAAATGTCGTTTTGAAGAAATGAGTATCTTCAAGAATTCTTTGAGGATATTAGTTCAAAGATATAAAATCTAGGCTCAATGGTATTGTGGAGGTGGGTTTCCATTTTTTCAGCAATGTGAAGCGTGAATTTTATAGAGGACATTGATGAGCTCCTTTTAGAAAGAGGGAAATGAAATTTTCATTTATTTCCCTCCAAAGAAATCCACTTATTGATGTCATCAATCTGTGCATTACATTCATACTGAATCTGGCCATCAAATGAAAAAAATCTAACGGACGTAAACTAATGGGTTTTGTTCTAATAACCATCACACACCGATCCACTTTAAAATGGCATCATGACTCAGCAAAAGTATATCAATATTATTTTAATTTTAGGTTTTGTTGATAATTTTAGGTGCTAAAACGTGTTATAGCGTGTATACTAGCTGAGATTAGAGGTATGATCTAGGTTCTCCCTAGCCACGGGGCAGATTCTGATCATCGATGAGTTTGGCAGACGAGTGTGTCTCGCTGAGGCAAGTAGCTGAGAGCTGTGTTCGTCTCTCCTGATGATCCGTCAAGAGGGAATATCGTCCACAGGAGACTCGTCTGGTGACAAGATCCGTCTGTTGTAATCGTCAGATACCTAAAACAAGAAATATACATTATTATCCTCCTCCGATGCTTAAGTCAGTACTCAATAATGAGAGGGGCTAAAAAAGGAAATGTGAGGTTATAGGAATCTCCTTTTCTGTGGTACAAGTGAAATCGATGTGATGGGCAGAGCTGCGATCTGGGTAATAACTGTAAGTAATGAATGAAGTGAATAGTAATTCCCCAGTATTTATACAATCAGTTGGGATCCTCTCCAATCAGGGGTGCCACGTGGCAGCTTAACTATTGGTAAAAGAGTGGGCTGGCTTAACTGAGTCTAGACCTAGCCCACTTTCAATTAGGATTACCTTTAAACTTTACCATATCTATCATTTTGCTATGATGTACATCAACAGAACTGAAGGCAACAATATGACACGTGTCCTCTGTGAGTGATCCACGTGGCAGCCACATAACCGCTGATGTGGCTGTAGGTCACCTTTAGTAGGCACACGTGCATCCTACGGAGATACCACATCATTAGCATAATTAATCTACTAACGTATAAATGTACATTAATATCTTATCATTACATATAATTTGTAAAAGTAATCGTAATCACAAACTTATTTAATAAATACAATGCAGTAAAATCTCATTGCGTTAAATTACTTGATTAATATTTTTGTTACCACTTTTACATGTAAATCCTTCATCAGAATACATGAAAGCACATTTATTTAGTTGTCACTTTTTTTGAAGAACCATGAAAAGTAATATATGATTTGGTATTATAAATCAAGACAGAGTACTTTATAATATTTTAATTAGGAACTTAAATAAAATACTATTACCACATTTGTTCCTGCTACTGTACATGACCAACTTTTTTTGCATTCAGAACTTATTTGAATTGATTAATAAGTACAAATAAATTAAGATAAGTTTAGACAAGTACAAATGTACAATTAGATGAAAAGAACACACCCAAACCTATTTGAACTTATTTAGAATCATTTAAACTCATCTTAACTCATCTGAACTTGTTTGATCTTATTCAGAACCAATTGAACTCGTAGTTGCTAATAGGCAAAAGCTTAATCAAACCTTTTCGTGATGATCYAAACTTARCTTAACATATACGATATTAACAATAAWTATACGATTTTTTGTTAAGTTATCTCACATTATTAAAACTTATTGCTAACATTTACACTAATCTATATCTATACTAAGTATGTTAGAGCCTAGCAAAAAGTGTAATAATAATTTATAAAATYGCCAYAAAAGGTGCAARCGACACAACTTAATCACTAAAATAGTTATGGTTAAAGTATGAAACTGAATTCAACTGAAACATCTGTTAAATTGAAATTGATAGTTACACAATTATACGTTTGAACCGAAACCATATGGTTTGAATCAACACCAATTACTCACCCCAAAATATTATGGTAAAAATAAAAAACTGAATGCAACTGAATTCAAATCGAAAAAAACTGTTAAACTGAAAATTGTTAATAACATAATGAACTGTTTGAACTTAACCCTTATGAGTTGAATTGAAATCAACTGCAACTGAACCAAACTGAACTGAAAAGGTAAACCAACTGTGTTGGTTTGAAATTGTAACCTGTAAAGTTATAACTGAAACAATTTAAGGTAAGGGAAAAAACTGAAATCA
This sequence comes from Bassia scoparia, assembly GCA_008642245.1. Lineage (NCBI taxonomy): Eukaryota > Viridiplantae > Streptophyta > Magnoliopsida > Caryophyllales > Amaranthaceae > Bassia > Bassia scoparia. The sequence goes on along the minus strand of SNQN01005543.1, from coordinate 6,714 downwards.
ACTAAACTGAAATCAATTGAACTGTTTGGTTCGAACCATAACTGAACTGATTAACTGAAATCTCTCCTCTAATTACAAAACCATATATAGTTTCCCAATCAAAAACACCATATATGTTTAATTTACTTATCATTTAAAGGGTATGTTCGGCAACAGTAATAGTTAAAGTAACAGATAGTAATAAATAAAGTCAGTATATATGTAATGGTTCATCTTGATGTTAGCAGTAAAAAGTTCATATTCTAATATGAGCATTCAGTAATAAAGCAATTGTATTTATTGTATAATAAAATTTGTTACCAACTAGCGTTTTAATCTATGTTCAGTGCTATAATGTTAAATGTTYCTTCTACTACCATTTGAAAAWGTTAGCGTTGAACACTAATCGCTACTCAAAAGTCAAAACGTCACCTTACTTAATTGTAATAAAATTAAGCAAGTAACGTTATAATRTGATTKAGAATGCAAAATGTTACCGTAAAACACTACGCCAAACATGCCCATGGTAAACGATTTTGATTCATTTCAGTTTTATACACTCAAACAAAAACAAATATTTTATTTAATGTTTATTTRCCAAATGCAATCAAATCATTAAAATCGAATCATAAGCTTCTACTAATAGCATAAAACTCTATATTATTAAGAAAACTAGTCTTAATCACAGGCGATGTATTTGTTTAACCATAGCAACTCAGTTATAATTCAGTTCAGCTGGTTAAACCATAGTAGTTCAATTATAATCCAGTTCAGCTAATTTCAATTCAATGTGTTAACAGTTCAATTAACAGTTATTTCAGTTCAGCTTATTTCAATTTTTTTAAACTTCGGTTTCAGTTTATTTCAGTTCGAACTTTATCAATTCATGTACGTTCGACCATACCGTTCATGTTTTGAGAATTTGTTTTACTTTTAACAATCGTGAAATAAAACATGATCCGATCGACGTTAAAAAGATATTTCTAAAGAAAATCATCAAAATTATATAACTTGTAAAATGGATATATAAGGAAATTTTGCGAAGAAAGACCTTTTAAATATTATTTTGAGAAAAGACCTTTTAAAAAAAAATTTGTGAAAAAAACTTCAAATAAAAGATAGTTTGCGAGGCAGGGACCTTACCATTTCGCGGTTGCAGTCATTCTGGCCGTTACTTCTCCTACTAATTCACATTTCTTCAATTTACACTCTCACACACCACCAAAGCCAGATCTCAGACCCAACACTCCAACCAAACCCTCACGACCACCAAAACCTAACCCACCCTCACCTGTCACCACCGAGCCAACAACTGACCCCCAACGTCTCTCACCTTCACATCCTCAATAACCCACCAAGCCAACCTTCGAACTAGCAACGAACCACCGCTTCTTGGCACCATCACAATCAACTACCAAACCCTCGCCTCAACATATAATAATTAGGGTTAGGGTTTGAGCGGTTCAAGGCAAGGGAAAGAGAAGAGAAACATGTGGTCGAGTTGGCGTTGGTGCGGCGATGGGACGCCGATGTGCTGCAATGAGGAGAGAGAGAAGTGTGAGCGCACATGAGAATGTGTTCGAAGCTGCGTTGGTGTGGCTGACGAGGGAGGTGTGGTGAGGGATGGTGGGGCGCTTGTGGTTCAAGGAGCGATTGGCGATGTTGTGAGGTGCGTATCGATTAAGCGTGGTGAAGAGTATTGGGTAAGGGTTAATGTGAGGAGGACTAAGGAGTTTTGGATAAGGTGAGTGGTGAGTGAGGAGTGGGCTATTAAAGGGTGTGCAAATTGAAGTAAGGATGGTAGTTAGTGATGAGGTGGTCAACGCCGGAAATGGACGGTCAACGTTGGAAAATGGGGGTAAGCTCCTCTACCAATTTGATTTTAGTCTTCTTCAATAAAATTTTTTAAAAGGTATTTTCAACAAAAATTATGTAAAAGTCTTTCTTAACAAATTTGCCTTAAATAACAATTTTATATGTTATATTAATTTAGATCAAAACAAACCAATATACAATAGTTTGATTAATATTAAAGGATATTGATGAATTGTGATTGAAATATTAATATAAGATGTATAACTATATAGATGATCCGTAAACATCAATACAAATCTTATTGCTAAACTAGATTAATGTCTAATAACTTTGTGTGCACAAATCAACTATAAGAAGCTAACTAGTAACATTGTTCTATTGGTAGTTTTGGATGGAGCTTTTTAATTTAGCTTTTTAGAGTTTTTAGGATTAAATTAGCTTGTCTAACTATGGTGTTTGGCAAAATAGCTGTGTAAATAGCGTTTAGCTTTTGAGGTAGATTTCGTTCACAAAGTATAGTGTACTTTGGAGTAATTTTTTAACGCTACATATTTAATCTTAAATCATATTTTTTTTTGTTTACATACTTAATATTACTTATTTGCCAAACCACAAATACACGTTATCCCATACGTAGCACGAACTACCTTACAGTTGGCACTCTACCTCTACAGTACCGCTTGCGTACAATCGGTTAACAACAAATACCGAGTTGTTTAAATCAAACACTGTTTATAGATCCAATATATGAAGCATGTAGATCGATATGTGAAAGGATGATTATCAAAGTTAATCTAGTGTACAAGATATAAATACTTTTGTATATAAGATAATGTCGATAGTGTTTAAATAATAATGTATAAGTCAGCATTGCCTAATGAAAGACGAAGCAAATTAACATATATAGAGCTCAAAATAAAGTTTGCATTTGATTTGATGTTTCCAAAGGGTAAGCAAGTTTAAGTCCATGCTCACATTAGTAAGGTTGGTAAAACAAGGCTTTATTCTAATACTAATTTTACAAATTTACAAATATATATTTAATTATTTACTATAATAAAAGAATTAATATAGTTTTGCGTTAGCGTAACTTAAGAGTTTAGGATTGATCTAAGCCTTGAAGTTTAGTCTGAGCTTGAGCTAAGCTTCAAATATTAAATTCTTGTAATTTATAATTGAATTAAAATAATAAAAGTTTATATAGATATTTTTTTCAAGAATAATAATAATATATAGAAATAAGTAATTAAAGTAAATAATTTATTATATATATATTCACAAAAGTAATAGGAATACAAGTAATGTATGACTGTCTAATGCATTGAGAGTTAATATTTAAAACGAGTAGTGATGTGTTTGCGTATGTGTCGAGTTATGAGAGTTAAGGATTCAGTTTCAGTTTCAAGTTTAAGTAAGTTGTTTGATTAACCTTTTTCATTAAAGTACGGAAGTAGTGGAGTCTGCGGAGTGTGTCGATGTCAGTTTGCAGGTTCAGTTACATTTGTAGTTCAGATCTGTGGTTTGCCTTAGTGAGTTGGTAGTCGTTCGACATAAGCCCTGACTGTTTGTTTTTCAGTTTAGATATGAATCAGTTAGTTTTTTATTAGTTTTTTCAGTTAATTTTCAGTTAATATTTCTGTTAATATTTCAGGTTTTATAAATTTTAACCAAATTGACAGCTCTACATGTGACCCGTGTTAATAATATAATGTTCAATTAATACCGGAGTGCAATTTCCTATTCTTATTAAACTGCAAAATAATTAAAAAAA
>SNQN01005542.1:27792-39382 GCA_008642245.1 Bassia scoparia | reverse complement strand
CAAGTAATCGTTTCTTTCTCAGGAATCGAGAAGAACCACTTCTTGCATGAGGGTTCCAAAGAGAGGGGAAAGACCATTGGAAAAAGGGTTGGGTCTATTCCTTTGAGTGACATGGTGGTCTTGAATCCCTTGAGATGGAATCGGGGGTCAYTGGTTGGTTTTAACTTGGRTAAGTCTTCGACTGAAAATGTCTKGGGTAGTTTGGAAGAAAGGCTAAGATCAAGTGTAGTCGAGTCCTCGTGAAAGGTGGGGTCAATGGATTTTTGGATTGCTTTTTCAACTAGCTTGTCCAAGGAAGAGCTCGAGGTTCATTCCATGTCATTGATTTTAGTTTGAAGTGCTTGCATGGATTCAGTTAGCTCTTGAACTTGGTCGGAAAGTTTTTTAATTTGTTCTTTGACAAAGTCCATTTTAWGGTGATGGCCCTAGTAGTGTKGGAAGTCGAGAAAGTTTGGGTTTGAAACAATGGATTGGACTTGGAAGGCTGGATTGGTCTTGGAACGATGGATTAAGCTTTAGAAGGATGGATTGGTCATGGAAGGATGGATTAAGCTTTAGAAGGATGGATTGGTCATGGAAGGATGAATTGGGCTTGGGGCTCAAACTGACAGCTTTTAGGGCCGAGTAAGGGCTATGTTGACAACTCCACATATTTTAGAAAGAATTAGACCCTTAGTGAATTTCTTTGGTCTTTAGAGAATGCAAATGTGAATTCATGCATGTCCTAATTTCATGGTCATCTTTCCTAGAATACATGTGTGATGAATGCAAGGCGCCCTTCTTTTTTTTTGGAAAGGAAGCGATTAACATGAGAATGTATGATATGCAAGTGTGATTGGGACTATGTGATGTGAACTAAAAATGACCATGGACTATATGAAAGTGATTGTAATTGTGTGTCAAAAAACGATAACCAGGGCCCATACATATACGACATGACTATAGGATAACTATGGTCGGTTTGGTTAAGTCGAAAAGGTACCACGCCTAAAAGTAGAGCTTGGTCCAGATTTCACCACTAATGTTAGCGATGTATGGCCAAGTTACCTCTTATGCATGYGCATCAATTAACACGTGCACACGTGGCATTGCGGGATAAGACTTGCCTTAGCCATATGATCAATTAACCACATGCACCAAGGTAGTTTCTCCCCTTAAGGTGATCTCGAGTATAGAACATACCCATATGAGACCAAGGATCCTAAGGCATGACCCTATTCGAAGGGCCACATGAAATATGTACAATTCAGCGAAAAAGATCGATGGAATTACGAGACTTTCAAGTTTGTCCACTTNCCTATTCGAAGGGCCACATGAAATATGTACAATTCAGCGAAAAAGATCGATGGAATTACGAGACTTTCAAGTTTGTCCACTTCTCCTAACTGTGATTATCCCCAGTGAAGTCGCCATTTTGTAGAYGTGTGCCCTTATCGGGCCTTGTCCTACGTCGATTTCATTCGTGGTCTTGATCCACGGATCCCGCATGTGAGTGCGTTGGGGTACTGTTATCGAGTGGGGAATCGCCACCGTGCTTATACAGGTTAATCACGGACGCCCGAAACATTGGTGCCAAGTCAATGGCCCCACTATTTTATCCAGTAACCAGACCGTGGGTTCGGGGACATGGTACGAAAAGAATCTTTGACCTAATCTGCCCGCATGTAGCGGCCTTTACTTGGTCTCATTGTAATTTCATTCGATCAATTTCATTGAAGACACAACAACTTTGCAATTTTATCCTTAGGAAGCTCTCTAGCATTAGAAATCTATTAAAAGAGTGAGTTTCTATCATGCACATATCACTACCTAGCATAATTGTTGTGACCACTTCAATTTAGTAAAGTGCTTAAAATCCGTTTGTCCATGATTAATCTGAATTTATTGTGATTCAACAATTTCCAATCTTGTTTAAGCAATCAAAAAGTGTCTCATGCATAAACAATAACGAAATATATATATATATATATATATATATTATTGCGCGACAATAGAAAACTCAAATATATGAACCAAACTTACCTTTTATCGCTATCAACACAAAAGAAAACAAAAGTTGGTGTATCAAAGCTTTGCTTCCAATTAAMTCACTAGATTCGCAAAGAAGCGACGGATTCGAGAATCTTGGATGATGTGAGTGATTTGGGTTTTTGTGAATGATTTGTGTGAGAGAAWGATTTTTGAGAGTTTTGAATTGCCTTGTGTATGTATGAGAGAATTYKTTAATGTTCGCTTAAGCACCGAGAACATGTATTTATAGGCGTATAGGAAAAGATAGGCAAGATACAAAGTCGAGTATACGGAGACAACTGTATATATGGTCCTTAGGACCATATATACGGTCATCACAACCGTATATACAGTCATTACGGCAGTATATATTGTTGGGCTGACGTACTTAATTTCTCATTTCTCTATCTTTTTCGTTCAAGAATTAATACCCGTGTTTTTGCATTTAATCTACTATCCAATTAACCTTTATCCACTTTGGATAAACTTGATGGACAAGATTAATCTTCTAGAATATTCCAAATCATTCCTGAATTATCTTGATTTATCTACAAATTTCTGAATTCATTTATTTTCGAAAATAATTTTTAAAAAAAAACTTTAAAAATCATGAAAAATGAAAGAAAAATGAGATAAATAATTTAAAATACTGGCGATTTGAAAAGTGAGAAGAACAATATGAAAAGTGGAAATTAGAATAATAATACTACGCAAAAATATCTAAAAAATCCTAAAAATAAAGAAAGAAAGCCTAAAACTAGAAAATAATTAAAATACATATAAATAAATACTTTCGCCTATTATGTGCTCTCGACTATGATTTCAAATCAACTTTAATTCAACTTGTGTAAATAGATGTTTTATGGATTTTGTCGCAACTTCCGGAATCAAATCTTTTCGAGATCTCGTACTTTTCCACATCGACTATTCAATTGGGGAGACATTTTTAGGTGTCTACAATCATCATCGTCATCATCATCATCAATACCACCATCACCGTTGCGGGATCTGCCACTGCGAGGTATGGAAGGCAGGCTCGTGAGCAGACTGACTATAAGGATGAAATCGTTTCCGACACACATACGAGATGTCGGCCCGATTATTTGCTCCATCTTTGCACTTGTATAAACCAAATTAGTCAAAAACATAATTCTAGCAAGTCTTAGTCATTTAAACCCTCTAAATTAGAATTTGTACTAATTGATAGTAAATTATTTCATAATTTTGTCCAAAAAACATTCCTTGCAATGTTAAAATTGTAATTCTGAAATTTTAATATTATTGCCGAAATGTTTTTTGCTACATAATATTTTTATTCGCTAAGTATAGTACAATTAATTATGATCATTAAATGTCAACAGTGTTTTAGTGATGAAAGACATAACAATAGTAATGTTAGCGTTATACATGAATGACGTTTATAATTATGGTTTACATGGGATATGAAATAATTATTACTTTGTGTTCCATGTAATTTCCAACAAGTAAATGCAAATCTTGGAAGTTGGCCCGATAAATTGTGTACTATCCTACCCAAAAAGCCACTTCAAATTCATTATATTGCAAATATAGAAGTGACCACAAAATTATAATTGCCATGAAATATAAAGTCATTGCTATAACAATTTTTCTATGATGAGGAATCACAAGTCTTCTAGCGATGTTTGAGACGTTATTTCGCAAAGACTCAAATGATATCGCCCTTGCAAATTAAGGAGCAATTTGTTATGATTAAAAATGCTCATTTGACTTCGTTGACCGACAAAATGAGTAAATTAACCAAAGTTTGACTAGTGACGTTTAACTAGCGACAACCACAAGAGTACAGATCATAAGAGACTAGCGTACTTGGCACTTCTTAAATGATTCAGTCCAGCTATAGAACATAAGTGCTAGAAGAAATTATGGTAGATGGCCCGTGAGGAGGCCCAACAGAAGAAGGCCCATGAAGCATCAAGCGACAAGGACGCTTGGAGGGAAAGTGCGGAGATTCAAATATTAAGAACAAAACCCCAAGTACATCAAAAGGAATATACTGTAACACCCATGACTCTACCATTAGTCCTATAAATGATGAAGCCAGATCAGAAGAAAGGACGAACAAACCCAAATCAACACAACATCTATTTTCTTAGCATTTTAGCTTTCTTAGCCGCACTTGGCTTAGTAGCCAAGTATAGTGTTAGCGTAGTGTAGCGTAGCTTAGCATAGAGTAGTTCATCTTCTAATGATCAGTAGCGTGTTCTTTTTATCCCAATTGTGTAAACATGAGGTAATCATCCTCCTTGTGATACAGTTGTAGTCTGACTCTATCCTGAATTATAAATGGATGGCTTTCGTTTCTCTACATTTTGTTTGTTAAAGCTTCAATCTTGTCCACAACAAGTTAATTCCTTGCATTCACATCCCTTGACTTCTTCTAACGATCTTAGGAACCATTTTTACGTTAGCGAGGTTATCAATATAATCAGTAATCAGAGGGGCAGCCCCTACCGACTAAAAACAATATTGAGCGATTGACTTGTTGGTGAAGTGTAAAACCAAAGGACTTGGGCCTCTATATCATTTTTCATATCTTCTAGAGATTTTGAACATCTTGAGCTTGATGGCTAATACATTCTGCACTTGACACAATAATTGAAAATTCCCTCATACTTGAATGTATGCATACCATGCCCCGTCTCTAGCCTTAAGAACAAAGCGGGATGAGTTGTTGTTTCACACAAATGGAAACTTGCATGTGAAGGTACTCGTTCTAGGTACAAAATCGGGCTCAAACTCTAGCTCAAATGTTCCCAAATAAAGAGTTGACTGGCTTAATCCCCACATGCATACACATGTACTCAAAAGGGAGCTATGTTTCATGCTTGATAGTGAGTAAAGGAATAACAGTTAAGGAATGAAAATAAAGGAAGTGATTTCTGGTGTTGAGGTGGTAACCAACATGGGTGCTGTTAAAAGGAAAAGGTGAGATGATTAGGGTGTTGTTTCAACTAACTGGAGTTAAGGCTAGTAATTATGAAGTTAAGCACGCTAATGAATATGATAACAAACAACCATTGTAACAGGGGGGAGAAGAAAGATGAAAAAAATAAGCTAGTAATGGAAGACGAAAGGATCACTGATAGGTAAAAAACATGGAAAAGAGAAGTAGAAAGAAGAGAGAGAAAATGGGTGAATGGAAGGAAAGAACAAAGTGTACTTGGCAATTAATGAAAAAGGAAATAAAAAAAACAGAGCAAAAAAAGTAAAAGGAGGAAGTAATTAATAAGCAGAAGGGGTATGGTGAATAGCAGAAGAAAAGAAAAACAAAAAAGAGCACACGATCGAGGGACAAAAACATCAAGAAAAGGATAATAATGGAAAAGGGGAGGGTGGAGAAACTAGAGTGAATTGATTACTTACAGTAACCAAGGGAAAATGTGGATAACCATTAGTTAACACGAGCTAAGAAACACCCGTCGACGTAGAGCTGGAGCCACCAGAAATTTGGAATCGTGAATTCAGCTCATAAAGAGGAGAGCGAGACTCTCATGTTTTAGAGAGACAAAATGGGCCTTTAACTTTCTCATGATATTGAGTAATACGCAACCACAACGCAGTTGCGGTTTGGAGCCTTAAACTCCAACAATAGTGCAGTTCTTATTGTCTCAAGTCAGTTTAATAGAGTAATTTCTCTTGTACAACCACATTAACCTATCAATATATTTGCTCCAAGCCTTCTATCATTACGTGTGAATCAAGCAATCTCGTAAATATCTCTAATATACTAGCAAATCAAGCCAAATCCTACAAAATAATACAAACATACCCGAGATGAGTAATATCTTAATATATAACAAATAAAGGTCAAAAGAATTAAATATGGTGAAAAATATGACAAATATCAATTAAATGTTTCATTTACAATGTGTATTTTATCAACTTATCAAGGCTTATTCATTSATATAATAGTTGCACCATGGAAGGAAATGTTAGTACAATAACCATTACATTCAAAACCGAAATAAAAGAATCTACGACAAAACAAATTTCTATTTCTTTCAGTAAYGATGAAAATTCATCACCAACCCTTTTAAAGTCCATCTATTGACACCTATGTTCACGAGCATCCAAAAGAAATATCATAATTTCTAGCCATAAAACATGACATAAAACATAAAGTGGATCTAAGAGTTGACCCTTATCAAATTTGAATGTTTGAAAGATGGCAAACTCTCTTTAAGAACAATCCCATAAAGGGTTTATTGATACTTAAAAGTTACATTTCTTCCATCATTGTTGTAGGGTACAACTTCCAGAACCTACGATTCCAATTCACGCTATTATGGAGCGTCGCATATTGATSGTTGCATGGTTAGTTACAACAAAATTTGGAACAAGTCTTCTTTTCATGAGAGGGAGAATGATGTGGGTCGGAATTGAGATTCGGATATTGTTTTATTATTATATAATTTTAAATATTGTTGGATAAAACCATATAATTATGGAAAATATCCACATCGGTTCCATTCGAAATTATAAGATAAAATCATATTAGATAGATATAATTTGTTATATAATTATAGGTTGTTAGAATTTGTTAAGTTTGTTAGGATATTTTTTGTTTGTTAGGATATAATAAGTTAGTTGTTAGATAGATATTTAAAGTTGTTACATAGATATGATTTATATCTTATCCTAGGTAGCTWAGTTTGCAGAGGATGTTTTTGCTGAAGATGGTGGTCAAATGTTAGTGGTTCGACAAGTCTTACATGCTGAACTTATCCCAACTATTGATCAAAGGGAAAGATTGTTCCATACTAGATGCAAGATAGGTGATACTACTTGTAGGGTGATAGTGGATAGTGGGTCATGCACTAATGTGGCCTCAACTGAGATGGTAGGTAAACTAAATCTTCTACTCTTGATGATCATGCAACACCTTATAATTAAGTTATGTTGGCTTGATGATTCTAAAGGCCTACGTGTGAAGAAACAAGCATTGGTGAACTTTTTTGATTGGAAACTACAAAGAAGAGTTATGTGTGATGTTCCAATGAGTGTTGTCATATACTCTTAGGGAGGCCTTGGCAATATGATAGAAAGGTGAAACATGAAGAAAACCAATGTGTATACGGTTAAGGTGAGTAACCAAAAAATCCGTTTACAACCTTTATCTCCAAAAACATATGCGGTAAGCTCAGCTGATCAATTGAATTCCAGCTTGTTTTATTGTGTAACGAGCCAAAAAAGAACCAAATAGAGTGATTGATCTCAAAAGGAAGAGCAAACTCATTCATCGGGACAATGTCGACTTGTCTCCTTATTGGATGATATGAATTTGAGGGCAAATTCTTTTGAAGAGGGGAGAATGATACGTTCCAAACAGGAATTCATTTGACTTTGATGTCCATGCAATTCTTCTCATCCAAGATTTCCTCTTATCAACATCAAAGTCAAATGAATTCCTGTTTGGAAACGTATCATTCTCCCCCTCTTCAAAAGAATTTGCCCTCAAATTCGTACATCCAAATTAGGAGACAAGTCGAAATTTTCTCGATGAATGTAGTTTGCTCTTCCTTTTGAGATCAATCACTCCATTTGGTTCTCTTTTTGGCTCCGTTGCACAATAAAACAAGCTGGAATTCAATTGATCAGTTGAGCTTACCGCATATGTTTTGGAGATAAAGGTTGTAAACGGATTTTTTTGTTACCCACCTTAACGTATACACATTGGTTTCTCCGTCATGTTTCACTTTCTATCATATTGCCAAGGCCTCCCTAAGAGTATATGACAAACACCTCATTGGAACCACATCACACCATAACTCTTCTTTGTAATTTCCAATCGAAAAGTTCACCAATGCTTGTTTCTTCACACGTAGGCCTTTAGAATCATCAAGCCAACATAACTTATAAGGTGTTGTACGATCACGAGTTGAAATTTAGTTATACTACCATCTCATTGAGGCCACATTAGTGCATGACCCACTATCCACTATCACCCTACAAGTAGTATCACCTATCTTGCATCTAGTATGAACAAGCTTCCCTTTGATCAACAGTTGGGATAAGTTAGCATGTAAACTTGTCGAACCACTAACATTTGACCACATCTTCAGCAAAAACATCCTCTGCCTCCTCCCGCTAAAGGACTCTTTCTCTTATCTGATTCAGGAGTATAATCATATGTTTCTCATCTTCTTCCCACTCATAGTATTGCTTATAGTAAGAGCTTTTCTGTTAGGACATTCACTAGCAATATGTCCCTTCCCTTGACACTTGAAGCACCTTCTTCGACTCTCATATTCCTCATGTACTGTGGCACAAATAAGTTTGGTTTCTCAGAACTTTTCTTCTCTTCTATTTTGGTCGTATCTTTGTTGAGTCAAAACCCTTATAAGAGCTTGAATTCGTATCATGAAAGATTTAGGCTTGATGAACCAGCCCCTTTGCTAGCATAAGTTCCACCCTTCTTGTCTTCATTCCAATGATTCTTATTTTAGGGCCAATTTGCATACGTCAATGAAAGAACATAAGTGTTAACTCAATCTTTCTAGCAATAGGTCATGGAGACCTTTATAAAACGAGCAATGCGCATGGGTTCCTTTCATTCAAGTCACACATAGTGGTTAATCTATCGAATTCAGCAATATATTCGTTCACACTTAAAGTATCTTGTGTAGATAGCAATTCAAGTATTGAATTTGCTCAAAATCATCAGGTAAATACTTGGCACGTAATTTACGCTTTAAATCAGTCCAAGTTGAGATCTTTTCTTACCTGCCCTAGTACGTCTTGCTTGAGGGATTCAAACCATATACCTGCGTTTTTCTCGTGAGTCGTATGTAAGCAATCTTGAATCTTTGTGTATCATCAACCCTTTGTAGTCAGAAATCTTCTCTACTTTCTTTCCCACTCAAGAAATCTTCTGGACTTCCAAGACCAATAAAGTCTTCGAGCTTAATACCCCTATCATCAATCATAGATTGTTTAAAATCACTTCGTCACCACTAGAGGACTCATCATCACTGTTTTTCTTCTTTTTCTTCTTCGGTTTACAAGAAGCAATTGGTAAAAGCATCGAACCTAGCATCAGTTTGATCTTGCAGTTGCTTAGTTCTCTTGTATAAATCTCAAAACTTTCTTGTGAAAATCATCCATGAAGTTGTTGCATCATCTTTTCGACCATGATAACAACCACACAAGTAACAGTTTGCAGTCAAAGAAAAACAGTGATATTAATCGTTGTTGCACGAAACATAACCAAACTTTCCAGATCACAACTTTGATGTTTTGAAACACCCTCAAATTAGAATTCTGGAAAAAGATCAATAACGAACTCGTAGTAACCAAAAACTTTCAGCAGCGCTGGATTGAAGTGATTTTGGACCAATTGAGAGATAAAACTAGAAAAAATAGCAAACGTACTCGAAAAATTGTCAAATTTTATAGTCTCAAAGTAGACCCATAGAAGGCTAAAATGCACGAAAGAACACAAAAAAAGTCGCAAAAAAAAGAGAAACAAATTGAAACTTTTAAACTTGTGAACTGGATTTTCTGGCAGCGAATTTGATGAACATTTGTCCTCGGGCGGGCTGCAACCTATGAGCTCTGATACCAATTTGATGCGGTTCTACCCTTTTATTATTCAAGTTTTAAAAACTTGCAATCTTGAAATAAAGATTCGTTCTTGAACCCTTTCTTGAAGTTTATTTATGTTGAAAACGAACCTGATATGACAAGAAATCCAACCACTCCTGGAACGAATTGTTTGACTGATCCAATCACCTAGACCACTCCTGGAACTAAGTAATTTGATAAACTTAACTMTCAAAACACTCCTAAATTGATTATTAAGCAAGTGCASGAATTGATGCAAAATTTTGAATTGTATATTAAAAGTAATTGTATTTGTTGTATGTCTTAGTTTACAGCTTTTGTGACCTATTTATAGGCTTTAAGGATTTGCTATAATCTAAGATATGATATATATCTAGTTGGTTAGGATATATCTTAACAAACTTATATCACACACCTAAGATAAGATATTTTCCTAGACTTTCCTAAAATATAYCTAACTCTAATTAAAGGAAAATAAATCTCAAAACAAATAATAAACTAAGCCAAACCAAGTAAAACGAATCCAAGTGGATCCCAAAACCTTGGAGCTAAAAATCTAAAGAAAGCATTTAAAGATAGAGTAGGAATTGAAATTCCTAACCTAGATAGAATCTAGGGTTTTGGCCACATAATCTTGGTTTGATGTCCATGCAATTCTTCTCATCCAAGCTTGCCTCTTATCAACATCAAAGTCAAATTAATTCCTGTTTGGATACGTATCACATAACATTTGTTCAAAGAATTAAATGACTTGACGATTAGGAGTAAGGCATAAAGGGGTGATTATGATACACCACAACTCGCGAGCTACGCGTGATCGACTCGGTCGAAACTTCGCTCAAATTAGCTTGATTCAAGCTCGAGTTCAACTCCAGACTTTCACGAGTCGATTTGAGAAACTCACTATTCGACTCAAAAAACTTGTTAGTAGCTACAAAAAAGACTAGAGTTCGGTTGAAAAATACAAAAAACACCACAAGTTAACTAGATTGTATCTAGGAAATCCATTAATTTGTTAAATATTTATAAATAATAATGCTAGAATAGAACATTTGTACAATTTAGAAAAATTATCCAACAATGAAACTTATTTATTTTGTTTACATTTCTTTTAGCAATAAAATTAAATATTACAATCTGTTTAGGTTATTCAATAAAATTAAACAATGTATTTAAATTGTCAAAGTTATTGGAGCGTAGAATGCGGGTGATAAATAAATATACGTAGTACAAATAAATAAAGAAAACTTGGACCTAAAACTTAATCGTGTGCATAGAGTACTTAAAACTTAAAGCCCTGATTCAGCGCATAGGATAAATGACATTCAAGTTGATATATGAATCGATATCCGGTGAGAATTTTTTACTTTGAAGGTAGGTTAGAAGTAGCAGTGATATGACTCATGCTAATGTGATTATTTGGGCGGTGGCCATGTTGCTGCTTATGTATAGTGGTGGTTGTTTGTGCAAGAGAGGTGTTGGTGGACGATGGTTTCAAGTTTCAACCCCCATGGAAATGGTGTGTGAACGGTCATGGATGCGTGTGAGAGCAAGGGATAGCTAAGGTGGTTAGAGTTTCTTTCCCGTTGTTAGAAGATTTCGTGATTGTTATCCTTTCCTTCCTTGTGGCAAGGACTGAGTACTCGTCCTAAGCTGGACCARAACATGAAGGTTCGGAATAGCAAAATCCAAAAATATTTTGGACTTGGACCGGATCTAAATCGATCAAGTCCATACCAAACGGGACCTCGAATTTTAGGACCGATCCGATTTTAAATCTACTGTACCTTTTTTTAAATGAAAATTTAATTAGACTACCACTAAAATCATWAAAATAAAAATAAAATAATAATAAGGGATTTTTCCTCAGGTACCCCTGATGTTAGACTTAATTACTCATGTACCACTCAGTTTTTTTTAATTCCTCAGGTACCCCCGAGTTTTCAAAAAATGGATCAAATACCTTTAATGACCC
>SNQN01005542.1:0-26068 GCA_008642245.1 Bassia scoparia | reverse complement strand
CCCCACCGTTAACTGTTTTTAACCCGTTATGTTTAATACCCCCTTTCAATAAACCCTTAATTCTTTCTTTTTTCTATTCCTTCTACCTCAAATGAACATAGAATGCTTAGAATATTCCACACTACAGGTACTTTCGTACTATCATTTTAGAAATAATTTCCAACTTCTATTCTTCTCCTTGTTCAATTCCTAGAGCGGAACTTGTTTCTAAATTAATTTCGAAAGAGATAATATCTGAGCTAGAATTTGTTTGGTTTGCTAAGAAATTCGCCATTGAAGACAGCTCAAGAAAAATTCCCATTGATAGCAGCTCCAGATCCCAATTGAACAACTAATTTTCAGACAATTCGATACTTGATTGTATAAGCATGGGCGAAATACACCACTTCGAATTTTGTTTGAATTTGTTCTAATATATCGTACCAAATTGCTTGGATTACAAGCACACTCTTGATATTATCTGGGCGATTTTGAGGGGAAGTTACAAGCTTCTGGGATTGTAATTTATCAATAGAGCTTGTAATTGGAATTCCCCATCAAATTCATGCTTATGGCTGGACATTTTTCTTCGAATTAACAACAACAGCTTTGCTGGGATTGTAATTTATCAATAGAAAGCTTGTAATTGAAGTCCCATCAAATTCACATGCTTTGCTGGAAATTTTTTCGATTAAACAACAACAACAATAATTCGCACAACACCATACAAAGTTGGGCTCCAAAGTCTGAGCTTTTACAATGGTGGAGAGATATAAGAAGGAAGAAAGAAGCAGAGGAGAGGGAAGTTGGTCGTGGTGGAGGTTYAACATTGCACCCCCGAATTTTTCGGAGAGCCTCAAGTACCCTTAACATCGAACCTATTAGCTCATATACCATTAGTACTAACGGATTCCTCACGTCGTTCAACATTTTCCTTTTAACCCCAATTTCCCCTCTAATTAAACCTAGTCTCTCTCCTCTGCTTTTCAATTCTTCATTTGCAATCTACTTCATTTGSCTACCAAACCTCACCATTTATATTCCTTCATAGCAGATTTTTTGGAACAAATTTTAATTTTATAAAGAACAACAACCACATTTGAAAGCTCAATCCTCTTACAAACCACAAAATAATTCAAGAGAAATTGAAGAAAACCAAGAAATTCAGTTCATAGCTCCATTTATCACTCAAATTCACATTTTTAAGTGCAAATAAACTTGAGGAAGAAACCAGGCTCAACCACCTAGCGAGCCTCACGACACAAGTATGGTGAGCACCTCATTCATGTTTGACGGAATCCGAACATCAATGGTCGATGATGTTGCGGCGATGACGTCCCTTGAGCTTAGTTCCCTCCACTTTCTCCCTCTCTCTTCTCATTTCCCAGCACACATTGTCGACGATGACGACGAAACTTCAAGGGTCGCGGTTAGGGTGGTGTTGGCGGGTGATAATTGAGGGATTGAAGTTGTTAGAGTTTCGAATATGGGGGTTTTAATTGAGATTGTTGTTTTTGAAATTTAACTGAAATTAGTGGTAAAAAAATCTAGATAATAATTTGGGGGTTTTGAGTGAGTATTATAATTTAATTGTCATTGATTGATACAAGTGACAATGAGGTTAAATTAAAGGAGAAAGAATAATGTACAAATGAAGAAGAAGAACTGAAAAAGGATTTAGGAAAGTAGAAGAGAGACAGAGAGAGAGTAAAGGCCAATTGGGAAATATTTTAACACCGTTTGTTTTTYTGACGGGAAAACTAAAAATATTTCATTCATGATAAGCCGAACGGCACTTACAATTTGACAGAAGCGAAAAAACTATAACAGACATCCATAGAACCTATGAACATTTTGCATTAATACAACGGATTTAAATAATATTCGCCTCAATAAATTTCCTACATCCGCAGCAATACTAAATTGTGAGTTCGCACAAGTTCGACATAACACCGTTTGTTAGTAATGAAATGTTAGCTATTAAGTTCGATGTCAAAGGTACCTGAGGCACTTCAAAAAATTGTACCAAAGTTATTTAGCTTAACCCCAAGTGTACCTCAGAGAATTTCCCTAAAAAAGGTGAGAACACTCAAAACAATGATAAACAATTCAATAATAACAAGAATAAATAAGTAAACAATTTCATTTCCAAGTAGTAAAATTTTCAATTTATGAAATTAAATGAGATTATATTTAAAATTAATTAAACAAAAAAATGAAAAAAAAAACCATGACATTGTACATCTACTATTGTTGCTACGACATTGTGCTGTATGATGGTTTTTGAGTTGAGGAGTGTGTTGAGGAATATTATTGGTGGAAGGAGAGGAGTGTTCTGAGCATTGTTCCGCTGAGAAAGAAAAGCGAAAGAGGAAGTGCGTTGTGAGAGGAGGAGATAATGATGTGAGGAGAGTGTTTTTTTCGAGTTTCTAGGAATGAAGAGAGGGAGTCAAAGTTAAAGTATTTTTTTGGTTTAAATATTGTGATTTGTCATCTTGTAAATTATTTTTAAAAATATGGACCAGACCAATGTTCAGCCCTACTTGTGACTTTGTTAAAACCAAAAAAAAGTCTCATTGGTGCCTTTTATTTTATTTCAATCAATTTGCTRAAAACCAATAAAATGCAACAAGTGTCTAATTGACTCGTTCAATAGGTAGCAAGTTATGGACCAAAATGAGAAAATAAGGTAAAAGCCATAATTATTTAATTTCTATTTTATTTATCCAATTAATTCGTCCTGCTGACTAGTCCGAATTCGAAACTCAATTCTAAGTGATTGGATTTCAATCCCATCCCAATTSTTGTTGAAGGAAATCAAACACACATTTCTCCTACCAAGTGTAATCTCAATCACCATTACACCAATAATTACTTGGTTACTTAATTTTGGATGGTGACTGCGTTAGGAGGGGGAAATAATTGTTTGCAAACATTTGAAGGGATAAGACCTATTGAAAGAGAGAAGGCTCTTCCTCTAGAAAATAACTCTCAAGAAAGAGTTATGTCCGAAATGAATTCATCACATGGATGTCTTTAATTTACAGGAGTTAGTCCAGACTCCAGTGTAAAGATATGTGAAAGACAGGCAATATTCATAGTTGGTTTTCTCCACTACACAAGAAAGATTTGAATTTYGCTAGATCAACGAGATGAAGCACTCAACATAGTTGCTAAAATGCCGATTCAAATCTTAAAATCTTACGATTTTACAATTCATATTTAATCAAAGATTTCATTTACAATTCTAATCGATTTTATACATTTTTCATCACTAGCGAAAACCTCATAAACTTGAACCATACATATAAGACTTATTGTCAATTACTCCCTCAGTCTTTTTTTAATTGSTACATTTTGACTTTTGGTACTATTTATTTATAAACTTTGACTTGCTTTAATTTTATACACCTACTTTGAAACATAGTTATGTGTAATCTTGTTTGATTCGTCTCGATGTGTACTTTTCGAAAATATAATTTTTATAATTTTTTAGCATTTACAACTCAAGATATTGGAATTTGAAGTCGTGTCTCGAAAACTGTGAAAAAACAAATGTAGCAAATAAAAAGAGACGGAGGGAGTACTACTTATTTAGTTCTCATAAAAAATTAATTATTACTTATTTAGTTCTCATAAAAAAATTATTACTACTTATTTAGTTGGTAAACAACTATTTTCAACAATTTTATGTTAGCATTTTTAACTTACTACCAACTCTGTCAATAAAAATTGATTATGACATTAGATTATCGGTGTTTGTAGAATCTTACAACTCAATGATTCGATTGTACGATTCAATTTTATAGGCTCATTCCGATAAAGTAGAATCCCGATTTTAACAACCTTGGCACTCAAATTACCAGAGGAGAAAGAAAAAACATACAACTAGGATAGAGCATACCTAATTCAAATTGCATGTTGATAATATTCAAATTATTCTAAAACGAATTTTGCTAGATCACGAAGATGAAGCATTTTGATTACCTCGGGAGAAAGAAAAAAACAGAAAACTAATATATGATTAATCACTCTGTTAAAAAGAGCATACAAAATTCAAATTGCACCTTTAAAAGAAAGGAAAAATGGAATCTAAAAATCCAACCTTTGGCAGGTCTTCTGATATTAATCTCACCCAAACTAATTCATGCGAAAATCCAACGTTTATGCCTCATCTTCTTTAATTGGGTCATTTTACCAATAACCTACTAAACAGGTCACTTAACCCTTTTCTTTCACTTGTGACTCCTTTCTCTCTCTGCCCAATCTCCTAACACCCTTGTTACTTCCTCCACTTCTCGTCCAACCATGGCCACCTCTGCCCAGCTCATTGTCGCACCACCATCTTCGACCACAGCTGCCTCCATGTTTCCTCCTCTTCGTCCCTCTCTCGAAACAACCACTGCAACCCATACCAACACAYCAAATCCACCCGATTGAAAGTGCCTCKGCAACCCAAACCACCACTTCAAACCCACCCGACTGAAACTACCATCGCAACCCCACACAGCGCTGCTGCAACCCCGCAACCCCACTGCCTTCAGGCTTCCTCCCTCCATCTCCCTCTCTTTCTCGAAACCCTCCAAGCTTCCTCCTCTTTCGAATTGATTTTGGTTTGAATTGATAGTGATGGGGTTTGAATTGGCGGTGGTCAGTTYGAATTGGCRATGAGTCTGAATTGATGGTGGAGATGGTGGTGGATTCGAAATGATGGTGGAGAGAGAGGATTAAGTGGTCGGACGTGGGTAATTTGAGGTTGGTGGGTATGGGTTTAGGGTGAGGTGGTTTGGTGGGTGGTGGGAGGGCGTGGACAGTGGGTTTGGTGGGGTTGTTGGTGGTGGGTTCAAGGTGRTGAGGATAGCTGCGATGGTTCGTGCGTGGTTTGAGGTTTTGGGTTGAGGGTGGGTGGTTAGGTTGGTGGGTCATGGGTTTAGGGTGAGGTCGTTTGGTGGATTGTGGGTGGGTGGTTCGGTTGGTGAGCCGTGGGTGGGTGGTTCAGTTGGTGAGCCGTGGGTGGTGGKTTCCGAGTAGTGAGGTTAGGTGTGGTGAGTCATGGGTGGTTTGAGGTTGTGGGTGCAATGCTGGTTAGGTTTGTCGATCGTGGGGGTGTGTAGGTGGGGCTAAAGTGATTATAGTATGAAGTAGGATGATTTTACCTATAAAATAGGTTAACAATTTTTTTAGCAGGTAAAGACCTAGTGGAAGACGATGAGGCATAAACGTTGGATTTTAACATGAAATAGTTTGGGTGGAATTAATATCGGAAGACCCACTAAAGGTGGGATTTTTAGATTCCATTTTTCCAAAAAAAATGATATAAGAAAAACCAAATGCTAAACTACAATCAACAACAGCATCATAACAAAGTTCAAATGTTATTGCCAAAAATTAGTTATAGTTTCTATCGTGCAATGTGAACAATTCTAATAGGTCGAAATTAAAACTTACAAAATAAAACCACTCAATTTATGCGGCTATAAGATGGTCTGTAATCCAGAGATTGACAAGTAAATTCTAAAAGACAAATATTTTATATGAATCCTTGTGAGCTTAGCATAAGGGTTTTCCTAAATGCCTTAGAAACATCAACAATAAAAAAAAAATCATCAAAGTGAAGAAATAAAAAATTCATGAGGTTTACAACAATGATTTTAAGGTGAAGGAAAAAATCACCAGGTGATTTTTCACGTGACTCTTCTCTTGGAGAAGAGTTTGGGTGAATGGTTCACCAAAATGTGACCAATGGCGCATACCACGTGTCTGTGCTATCATATTTTGTAGATTAAGTGTATTTCATATTTGCCATTTACATTATAAAAAAAATTTAAAAAAAAGAAAAATACAAAATCATAACTTTCAAGAGCTATGAATAGACATCCATATGTCATATATTCCTTCACATTTCAATTCACGTCTTCTTAAATCCATTTGTTTAATTCTCAAAAATTCCAAAAATTAGTTTTTTATCCAAAAAATAGTAGAAAATCAAAAAATTCTCGAAAAAAATCAAAGTTCTATAATTTGAAGTTTTGAATTCATTAATCCGAAAATTAATAAGTTAATTCGAATTATAAATATCCGAAATTAAATATGATAAAGTAATCCGAAAATACAAATAAAACGGATTTATTATTAATGCCGTGTTAAATAAATATCCAAAAATTATAAATTAATCCGAAATTAGAAATAAAACGTAACTAACTAAGCATAATCTTGATTAACTAGTACAGGAATTCGGCATAATTGTAATTAGACAACAATAAATAATAACAAATTTAGATAATGTAGTACTAGACGAATGGTGATTGGGAGTAAAAACGATGTAGGGAGGGATATCGAATGACATTGACGTAGGACAAGGAAATTACGATCCGAATTTCCGATAACGGTTTAACGAATTTCTGTTTTTGATATCGCCGAAAATGCCCGGATATCCGTTCCGGATTTTTGAGGAATTCAGGAAAACCGGAGAGTCGGATATGTTCCGGTTCTAAACAGATCGACCGGAAATTCCTGATTCCTAGGACGATGCGGAATTCGAATGTTTCAGAAATCCACGGATATGACAAACGGTATCCGATTTCGCATCTTGAAACCAACATAGGCAAACTTGTCTTTTGGGCTTAAGAGTGTACTCTAGAATGAGACGGACAATTGGCACAACTAGCACTGACATCCTGTGACATACATATGACATCAGCCAACTCAACTATACCCAGTGCTCAGTAAAGGGCAGTAGCAGTTAGGGCCACGCATTAAGTAATTGTCTCACAGACAAAAGACAGAATCAGCTCAACGTGCTCATACACTCACCGTAAAAGCCCTAGGCTGAGCTCGACATATAACAAAAACTTCAAAGCTGTCCGCTGTGGTCTCATATCGTTCTGATGAGTACAGACGTTGTCTCTGTACGATCCCTACGCGAGGCAGCAGTCATTGTCGCACCAGCTCTTAACGATTCGATAAACATGGGGCGACGGACATAGTTACTTAGCCTTGTAATTGCCCAGCATGCAACAAGTGACCACAGATGAGCGTCAGACGAGAACACAATATCGTACGCCTTCCTGAGCCGCACAGCGGTATCCCAAGAGGTATATTTGCACTCGGCAGTACTTACCAGACATTCAGCCAAGCGATTGTCTCACAATAAAGTTTTTTTGTTTTTTTTTCTGATTTATTATTATTTAAATCTAGTAGTAACTAGTAAGATAAGATTTGAGTGACTTATGATTTGAGTAATTTATGATTTAACTTCTGATTTGCTGTGATTTAATTTTGATTTTTAAGGGGTTTAACTTCTAATTTATTGTGATTTAATTTTGATTTTAGTGGTTTGATTCTGATTTGATGGTTTAATTTCTATTTTTGTGATTTAATTTCTGATTTAAGTGAGTTATTAGTGTAATGTAAACGCTGAATTTATGATTTGTGATTTAATTTTGATTTGTTGATTATTTTAATTGTAAACGCTGGAATTAGTCTTGCTGATTTGATTTTTGATTACTTATTATTATTAAATTAAGTGCTCTGTTATGATGATTGCATTTATAGGCTTTGTATGATTTCTGAATATTCTGATTAGCTATGTTATTATTAATTCTGGTTCATTGTATAGCTACATAATTGACTAATGAGTTTCTTGCCATCTTGCCTTTTCTGTATCTTATAATGATGAGTTCAAGAGTTAAACAACCAAGTTGTGGAAGATGATAAGTTACATCGCCAGAGGAAGAACCGGAACAACAAGCGATTGCATATTGAATTTAAAGCCTTGCAATGCGATATTATTGGTTTTAAAGCCTTGTAATATATAGTTTGTTATTTTATGTAATAGTGATTTAGTGATTGCATGCAAATTAAGTAATTTAGAAATTATTATTTATTTTAAGATACTAATATTAGTAATAAGACTCAAGATAAGTGGTCAAAATATTTAAATTTAATTAAATAATAACATTAAGTTAACAAGCATTGAATTTAACTCGACAAAAAAAAACAATGAATTTAATCGGATCGGAAATCCGGATTCCGATACCGAAAAATTCGGTATCGGAAATTCGGAAATCCGAATAATTCGGACGGATCCGTAATGGAAAAATTCGTTTCCGAAAATTCGATATCGGAAATTCGGATCGAAAAATCCGGATTCCGATTTGCACAGCCTAGGTACTCATGTGTGGGTAAGGATGATTGAAATTTTCTTGAATAAAAGAAGATATTGAAAAAGTGTTAGAGAGGGAGGGATGAATGATTTTTTTTTCATTGTTGAGAGGTCTCTTTATACCACGATCTACTTGAAAAAGTCAATAACCAACACCATACAACAAGAAACTACTGGAGATATCAACCTAGTTAATGGAGATAAATACACAACCTCTTCCAATTTTACTAACTGGAAATGCCAATTCACATTTAATAGGAAAAATTCACGATAAGAAAATATTAAAATAATGGATTTAATGGAATAAACAAACAACCTTAATTGATTCTCAAACTCTRAAACAAACCCCAAAACAACAACATAACATCACTAATATCAATCTAAATAAACAATACCTAACTAACAGCAACTACGGAGTAAACAGTTTTCACAATGAGGAATTTTAATCACTGTCAAATTTCACTTATTTGTTTACTCCCTTGCACACTCAATTTTCAAATCTGACTCGACAAAAATGAAATCAGTGCAAAGCTTTACCGACCACAGTAATTCAGAACCATAACACAAACTAATACTTTACATAATCTAAGCTAGCCTTTGAATTTATGACGAAAACTAGCGCAAACATTCAAATATATCCTAAATTTATCGGAAACACAATGCCACAATCAATAACAAGCACATACATACTATGCCAACAACAATTAAACATAAAAACTTGTATGTTTCTCATATCAGAAGAGAAAAATCTACTCAACATTTCGGCGATAGCACTAATTGACAATCACAGAATCCCGCATTAATTAACGATTAAACATAGCAATATAACCTACGACACGATAACAACATAATAATCCGAGCTTAAAAACCAAAAATTAGGGGGCAAACATTTCTCATGATTCAAAAGAAACAACGGTCGAACAAAAATAAACATAAAAAATACTCTGATATCTTCATGATTTGATTAACGGTAAGACTTCTGAAACCTAGCACGAGCACCACGACCACCAAACTTCTTCGGCTCACACCTTCTGGGATCGGCAACAAGCAGAGTCCGATCATACCTGACGAGAATATCCTTAATCTCCTTCTTCTGCTGCTCATCAACGAACTTCTGGTAGTAAGCAACGAGTGCCTTGGCGATGCTCTGTCGGATGGCGTAGATCTGCGAGGTGTGGCCCCCACCCTTGACACGAATCCGCATGTCGACGCCGTTGAAGCGTTGGCGGCCCAGCAAGAGGATGGGCTCGAACACCTTGTAGCGGAGGATCTCGGGCTGGACTAGCTCGATTGGGGTTCCGTTGATCTTGATTAGRCCGCGACCGGTTTTGCAGTAGGTTACTGCCACCGCGGTTTTCTTGCGACCGAAGCATTGGACGGAGTGGATTGCGGGTTGCGGGGCCGCCATTTTTACGATTTCTTTTTTGATTTTGTGACAGACGCACGCTCTCTCTCTCTCTCTCTCTCTCTCGGAGTTATGCGGAAGGAGGAGAATGTGGTGGTGAAGAGTGATATAAGGGTTTTGAGGCGTTCCGAGGAAATGAAATTAGGGTTTTGTGTTGTATGAATGCCCCATTTTGGGCCTTTTTTGGGTTATAATATGTTGGGCTTGGTCTACAGAATTATTATTTCCATTGTTTCATTACATACATTTTTCCTCCCGATTTTATGACAATTTAATGCTCCTTATTTATTTGAAAACATTCATATGAATAATCTCACCTTTTGGTGGTATTCCCTGAATAATCCGAGCTATAATAAATTACAAAATAATCCTAAAAATGTTGTTGATTTTCCCTAAATGCATTAATTTATCGGTTACCTATTAATCAGGTAATTAGAACCCTTTTTCTTCCCTTTTATTTATTTTAACAAATTTCAAAAAAAAAAAAAACAACTTCATCACTCAGACCCACCACCCACCACTACCGTACCCACCCCGCGCCCACCACACCACTGACCCACCACCCCGCCCCACCACACCACTGACAACCAGCTCCACCAATTAACCACCACTCAACCATCACCCTCTCCAATTGACCACCACTCGACAATTACTCTCACCACTCGACCATCACCCTCACCAATTGACCACCACTCGAAGCTTCACTGCAGTAACTTTAACCACTAGTGAATTAAAGAGAGAGAGAGAGAGAGAGAGAGAGAGGGAGAGGATGCGAGGGGTGTTGGGTGTGAGAGAGGAATAGAGGGAAGTTGGATGGTGCAAGGGAGGCTTGGTTCGAGTGGTTGCGAGGTGCATGGTGGGTTGGGTACGGTGGTTGTGAAGTTTTGAGGTGCGTGGTGGGAAGGGTACGGTGGTTGCGAGGGAGGCCGGTGGTGGTGGTGAGGTGCAACTATGCGAGGAAGCTTCATTGCAACAACTTAAGTTGGTAATGGTGGTGATTGTATGAGGAAGAGGAAGAGGGAGAAAGAGGGAGGCTGGGTAAAATAAAAAAAAAAGAATGAACCAATCACAACTCGCCACATGTACGTTTGACCTTTTTAGCAGGTCACCAATTAATTTGAACCGGTAATGGTGCATTATGGGAAGATCAGGGTTAAAGTTTGGATCATTTTGTAATTTCATCAAAGTGGAATTATTGAGGGAATACCACCAAAAGTGYGATTATTCATGTGAATTTTTCCTATTTATTTTCACCTGTAGTTGCGGTTCTTTTAAAACACACAAAAACTAAAACCAAAAATCTTTGATACTCCATCTGTTTTTAAATACTTCATCAGTTTTCATTTTTCGGAAAATTTTGTTATTTAAGAAAGTTACATATTAGTACAAACTTTTATTTTCTTTCTATATTAYGTAAACCTTTTTGTATAAAAAGACAAATTTACTCTTACTAATTGGTGATTGGTAGTACCTTCTCTTCATTTTTCCTCATAATTAGTAAGGGTAATAAAGCCATTTGCACCTCAGATCACATACAAAATTTCTAAATTTTGCCTAGGAGTCTGAACCTCTTTCAAAGTTTCCACTAAATTGAAATGGATAAAGTATAAAATGCATTTGGAATTTGACCCAATTTTAAGAAATTGGYTAAAAATAAATGAGATCTAAGAAAAAATCTCTCAATAAAAAGGGACATTTCTAGTGGTACTCACAAATTTTTGGGAAATCTAGTGGTACACATGAGAGTTTAAAATTCCCACATATATATACGAGTTTAGGGTATATATGTGAAACTCAAGCAAAACCCACTACGACCACCCTCAAACTTCCTCCCCAATTGGTGGGGTGGTGGCTGTGGWGGGACGATTGAGTGATTGTAGTGGCTAGGGAGGTACAATTGAGTGGTTGTGGTGGGTGCAGGGCCGTTCCWGAATAATTTGGGGCACGGGGCAACCTTCAAAATATYGGCCCCAATCCTAAAAATCAAATTTAAGTGGAGTAAGTTATTGCAATCAAGAAAATGTTTCTGGTCATATTTAAAAGTTATTACTTTAATACAATATTGCGTCATATTTTAATTATTATTGAGATATTCAGTAGAAAAAAAAAATGAAAAAAATGTTTATCGCAGCTAATTTCAACAATTTTACTTTTTTTTGACAAGAACAATTTTACTTAATTATAAAATCAACTCTACTGTTTTTATAAAAAGTTGAACATATTAATTCACAATAAAATCCATAATACGGAGTAATTCAAATTGCTAAGTGAATTTTTGAATTTGATTTTGCAAAATAGGAAATAATGCAAGACTTTATTCTACATTTCTACATGCATCACAACTAAAATTTCACAAAGTTCACAATTTGCCTTTAAAAAAATCACAGTAATTTGCAAATTGCAATTCCAAATTAAAATAAGGAATTCTATTCAATTATAAAAACCATATCGCGAATAATAAAARCCTCAAATGTATAAATGTTTTTTTAAATGAATTATGAGTCATTGATGCAAATGAGATAAATATATACTCCAAATTTTGAATTATAGTACGTATTAAATATTGAATTTGAAGATGAAATTTTAGGAATTTTTTTTAGTGTTCATATAACAACTTTTTGAGGATTTTGGGGAAAATTTTAGGGGGTAATTGGAGAAAGATAAAAATATATTACATAATTAGAGAAGAGATTTGATGAGCATGATATCATAAGTGTTAATATGGAAAAGAATATTGCCGAATTGCGCCATTCTATAATACTACTATACTAGTGCAATACTCTCTTCAATAGTGGGCTGTACTGTTTCATTATTTACGTGAAGCATACTGGAGCAGCCAAATCTTGAAACAAAGTGGGCCCGGGCGTGGTGGCCTGTCGCCACACCCAGGGTCGAGGCTGGGTAAGTGTGTCAATTGTGGGAAGTGGTCGTGGTTAGAGATGTCAATGGATATTGGATCCGCCTCGGATCTACGGATATCCATATCCGTTTTGCTAATATGGATCTTAAAATTTTGGACCTATCGGATCCGGGTGGATACGGATCCTAGAGGTAGAAAACGGATCTGGATCTGGATAGGCAATTGGATCCGGATCTGGATCTGGTATGATGGCAATTAGATCCAGATCCGTTTACGACGTTTTTTATTTCAATGATGATTTTATTTTTTTTTATAACTAATAATTTAGTGTCCAATATAGAAGAGTTTAATCAAGAGAACCTAATATACCCATCTTCCTCTACTTACATAATAAAAATAAAGGCAAGAAATGTTAATTCTTTGTATAAGAGTTGTTATTTCTTTTCACTTTTATTTAGAGCGTGACATCAAGTAATATGTTTATATATCGCCTCATATAATCAATAATAATATCAAATTCAAGTTAATTAGTTCATTCTAGATTATTTGATGAACATATAATAATATTCTTTTGGTTACAATATTAAAATATAATTATTTAGCAAATAGCAAAATGATGCAAAATATAATGATCGTTTGGTTTCTTTTAGATCCGTATCCGTAGGATCTATCGGATATGGATAGGGATCCTTCAAAAAAATATCGGACGGATATGGATCAGATATGGATCCTTCTTTCGAAAAACGTGATCTGGATCTAGTCACGAGTCCTACCCGTTGCCATCACTAGTCGTGGTAGGTGTGGCGATTGTTGCAGTGGTATGAGTGGTTGTTGTTGGGAGGCGTAGAGGGAGTGGTTGCGGCTGAGGAGGCGTAGAGGAGTGTTGTGTGATGGGAGAGACCATTGAGGGTGTCGGGTGGTTTTTGATTGAGTTTCACATATATAATTCCAAATTCATAGTCTATATGTGAGATTTTTAACTCTGCATTCTACCATGGAATTTTGCAAAAATTCGTGAGTACCAGTGGGAATTCCCCCGATAAAAATACATTTCTTTGACTTTTCAAAGGTAAAAAGTGATAAAACTACTTGCTCGTAACGAAAATCTTTCAACAGTTTTCTTTTTCAGGTGTAAAAAAAACTTTCAACATTGTACAACTTTTTTTATTTGGCAACTTTTTAATGGGAAATTACCTATTTACCCCTTTTAACTTCCTAAGCTAACTTAATCTACACACTTACTTGGAAAGGATCACACTTTTTTTTGCTCTTTTTGTACTTTTCATTCCCTCATTTTATGAAGGGGACCACAACATTAATTGTACACTAATTATTCATTAGTATATTTTGGAATCTTAAGGCTTAAATCCATTTTTTGAAAATTTTTCGTTGCGG
This sequence comes from Bassia scoparia, assembly GCA_008642245.1. Taxonomy (NCBI): domain Eukaryota; kingdom Viridiplantae; phylum Streptophyta; class Magnoliopsida; order Caryophyllales; family Amaranthaceae; genus Bassia; species Bassia scoparia. The sequence continues at coordinate 12,265 of SNQN01005542.1, read as the reverse complement.
AGGGAATATAAAAAGGTGTGAAAAGACCAAAGTCTTATAATTTACTAGGTTATGTTTCGTGCAATGCACAAATATTAACCTCAGTTTATCACAATTCTAATTAACTTGACCACAAAAGACAACTTTGAATTTTTTTTTCCTAAATCAATATGTGCAAACTTAACAACACCTTAACAAACTATATCATTCATTAACTAAAAGAGAAAAATTGAGATAACAAGTTTTTTTTACTTTAAATTGGAAAAATTAACAAAATAATTTGACCTTGGCTATGAGGGGGTGAAGGAGGATAAGGTGGTGATGAAACGAACTAATTAATTTCATTTAATTAAAAATTGTTTAATTATTTTATTTTACTGGCTTTAATTATTAACTTAGAAACAAAATGAGAGTAGTGAATTTGAGGAGGGTGATTATGATACAACAACAACTTTGGTTACTCGTGATTGACATCAGTCGAACATCGCTCAAATTAGCTTGATTCAGTTCGAGCTCAACTCAGCCTTTCAAGAGTCGATTTGGGTAACTCACTACTCTACTAATAAAACTTGTTAGCAACAAAAAAAAAAATATAAACACAACATAGAGTTAACTGAATTGTATCTAGGAAATCGATTTAATTTGTTAAATAATTAAATAAATAATATAATTTAGAATTGAACATTGAACAGTTTAGGAAAATATATCCAACCATGAAACTTATTACTTGATTAAAATGTTTTTAGCATAAAAATCAAATATTACAATTTATTTAGGAATTCAACAAAATTAATTAATGTGTTAAAATTTTCAAGTTATTTAGCATAGAAGTGTGGTGACCAAATAAATAAAGAAAATGGTCATCCACGAGCATCAACTTAACTGTGTGCATAGTGTCCCACAAATGAAGCCCAGTTCGCACATAGAAAAAGGACATTTAGTCAGTATATGAATCGATTATCCGGTTATAGAGAGTTATTGAAGCTTTTGTGTTTTGCCCTAGTTTTCTCAATTCTTTCTCAAATCTTAAAAATCTTATATGCTTTTGACCTAAAATTTCGAGGTAATTTCATTTCTTTTCTTAGATTTCGTTTTATTGTATTTTGTTCTTGAGTTTTGTATGAATTTTCGTTTTATGTAATTTTTTGTGGGATTGTTGATGCTTGAGTTTTTTTATTTCTTTTGCTTCTAGTTTGATAGCCCTTGTTTGTTTGTGAAGTTTGATCATAGTTTTGCGTTTTTTGGAGTAGTTTAGAGTTGTTTCTGTTATACCCTTTTGTGTTTAGAATTCCTTGCTTTAATGGCTTGTAGTTCATGCTTTCCTTTTTTTCTTGCTATTCTTGTTGTTAATCGAATGATGTGTGAGTATGTAGATTAGCTGGAGGCTAGTTGTCCTTGTATAAATCATCATGTAATACAACGCCAAAATAGATAATGAATTATATATTTGAATTATGTTACTTGAGCTAATTTTTTTGGAACGAAATTTCATTTTTAGGAGAGATTTAAATTATTAAGCTTTATTTATTATTATAATTGATGGTCCTTGTTAAGCTATGAGTTATTGTTGGCTTTACTTAAAGCAATTGTGGGATTGAGGTCTTTGAGTTGGGTTGCTGTATTCTCCTATTAATCTCTAACTAATGTGCTTGAATTCGAATTCTTATGTAGGTATATAAACAATCATGTCGGGACTCAACATTTTCAGCCACAAGTCCTCTAAAGCTAAGACCAATGAGCCTTCCTTCTCCTGTTCTCCAGAGAGGAGAAGGATGATCTTCAACTCCTCGAGGCCAATTGAGCCCAAAAATCTAGTGACATCTAGGCCTCGGGTGAGACTATTTGGCAATCTCAATCAATCAAGACAGAGAAAGTCATACCACCTCGTTTTGCCATCCCAACTTATAAGGCACTTGGAATAATACGACATCATGGGAGTCATTTTATTGCCAATGTCGGGCTTGAGGCACTCTTTATGGTGCAAATCCGACACGTACGTGCTGATGTGTTTCAAGGACGATCCGAGGTCGTCCTCCTCCCCTTACCTATCCAAAGCTAACTTGGAGTTCATGGGCAGAGCTATTACCTGTTTAATGAGCGAGAGTCACACAATGTCAAATTAAAGGACTCTTATACAAGAATCTACGGGTTGTACCAATCCTAATCAAGTCAACCAATCTTTTGGGTTTGATCTTCGGCCCAGACAGTCGAAAATTTGAGAAACTATGGTACAGTTCGCAAGGATGGAAGGTCAAGCAAGCAAGTTCCTGGAAGGCGAAACCACGGCAAGGAGTGGGGAGCTAACATTTCCTTACCAATAATTCTACTCTATCCGATAATATCAGGGGGGTATCGGGTGCTATTCTCCACGCCTTATTGCTCCCATTTATTTACTACTCGAAAGAACTGGGGAATCGATTTACGCGGTGAATCTCGTATATGTGTGGAGGGCTATCTTTGGGCACCAATACTTACCACTAGAGCCCGAAAAAACAAAATCAACTTGGCGAGAGGCTATCATATGGGCGGCAGCACTTTCACAACCGTACGACGTAAAAACATCACATCAAGATAGCAACATGAGACATCCAATGTGCTGGTTCTAAATATCTTTGTTAGCGTTCCGGCTTTGAAAACCACACGGGACGTCTAATGTCGAGGCTTCGTCCTCTATCCGTCACGTCTATAATCAAATTATCCGTAGTTTTCCTTAACTTCATCTCTATATTATGTTTATTTGATGTGGCTAGATTCTAGGTAATTTTCTTTATATACTTGGAGATAATCATTTGGGATTAGATGTGGGCATCGTGCGAAAGCGTCGTAGGGCTGTCCCTACGAGCGATTTTCTTACTTATTTGACTTTGTCATTAAGTGGATCGTGTTTGAATTGATTCCCCATTCGATGTTTATTTGGTGAGTGTCCTTGTACCTTCGGTCAACAGTATGATTTGGAGTTCGATAACGCGGTGATAGGGACTTAGTAGTGTAAATGGTATCTACCCAAGTTTATGTTGTTTATTCTTATTAGCCTAGGAATTTTCCGTATTTAGTTGTGAGCTTTGATATAATATGTGTTGTTGTGTGAATTTTTGTTGTTTTTTAGGGATGCAAGAGTTGGAAAAATCACAAAAAAAAAAATCGAAAAATTGCAAAAAAGAGCCAAAAAGATTTTCTTTTCTTTACTTTCGTTTGTTATTTTCTCTTTTTTGGTTTTCAAGGCAAAGTGGTAATTAAATGTGTTTTGGTGTCGATTGGATTTGGATGGGATTGGACTTTTAAGTAAAACTCATTTTACTTCTCAACGAGAGATCTAGCACAAGGTCTAACTATTTGCAAAAATCACTCATCACTTTTCAAAGTCCCGAGTCATGAAACTCTACTTCAGGAAGTTCTTTGTCATTGGCCGCTTGTAAAAGCAAGCCGAGTGGATTCTTTCTGAGGTGTAGCATATTCAACCAAGCCGGAGTAGCTGGTGCATGATAGAAGCCCTGCTTGGTGAATCTTTTGTGCTTTTGATATGACTTGCACTGAGAGTCTTTATACGAGCCAAGATAGTGCACAACAGTCAAATTTCAACAAATTGAGAGCTTATTGCACACTAGAACCTTCATTTACTTTGTTAGTGATTTTCGAGTCTAGACCGATACTACTTAGAGGAAATAAGGCATTATCATAATCGGAGATTTAGGGTTTTCAAAGTATTTTATCTCCTTTTTCATTTCTTATTTTATTTACTTTTTCTATACGTATTGTGGGAAATTTTTTATATGGTATTTTGATTTCCATTGACGAGCCTGCTTGAAGGTTGTCCTTTATACCTATGTTTAGCAACTCATTACGTGCCTCTTAAGTAACCAAATTGATTCACATGTTTTGATGCCTTAGGAGACAAGTGAATATGCTAATGTTGTGGAAGTTGTGTAAGCCTATAGTGTGCTATAAAGCCTCAAAGTGTTAGTAAAATTGTGTAAGCGAAATGCAATGATTGCAAAGTTTGTATCCCAAGTGCAATTGCAAAAAAAAAAAAATAAAAAATACAAAAAGACAAAATGGAACAAAGAAGAATAATACCCGGAACTTTTGCTGCGTTCCAATATAAATCCAAACAGAGATTGATATTACGGAATAATATCCCAAATTTAAACCTAATAGATCTATGAACATAACCATCTATGATCCTAAGTTACATCGCTAATTCTTCCCCTAACTCTCTTTAACCGGTAACCCTAAGCCTCCTTCATCTTCAAATCCCCCTCCCACAACCACCCTCCACCGAGTAATGCTCCCAGCTATCCTGCCGACTCTAGCCGAAATCCCCTTCCACCACTTGCCACCCAGCCGTTACCTGACACCACATCCACCTGACCTAACCACTGCATTACCTTACCTACCTGCCGATCTAGCACGGCAAGTTAATACTACTCATCTTACTCATCATCCATCCTCGCAACTACCACTTGGCTGATCGAGATGACCTTATGCTCCCCACAGCTGGCAACCCCTTACGCTGACTCACACAGCTCGTCGTTTCGGAATTCGAATATTCAAATTCGCCACAGTTCGATTTTTTTTTTATTTTTTCATGAAATTTTTAAGGGAGGAAGGTGTAACGGAGAAAGGCGAGGGAGGGGGGAGGAAGGAGATTTGAAAGGGACAAAGCGTTGGGGGGTTCGATTGAGGCGGCGGTTGAGGGTGTGGCTGGTGGGTTTGTATGGTTTTTGAGGTAGAAGGACAGGGAAAACAGAGGAGGGGAAAGACAGGGGCAGTAACAACACGACAGAGGAGAGAGAAGAGGAGAAGGAGTGGTGGTGCATAGGCGGTGGGACAGACAGTAGACGAAAAGAGGACACGCGTGCAGTAAGTGGCGGTAGGCAGCCGGAGGGAGAGAGAGGGAAGACGAAGAAGAGGAGGTGGGGTGGTAGCAATAGGTGACAGCGTGGAGAGAGAGAGAAACAAGGAGAGGAGCAACGTGACAGCAAGTAGGCGTTGAAGCGAGAGAAGAAGGGAGACAGACAGGTAGGAGGATGGCGGTGGTCGCAGGTTGGCACACGTAGCAGGAGGAAGAAGACGAAGCGAGGAAGAGACAAGCACGAGTGTATTATTATTATTCATATCTTAATTATTATAGTTTATTATTAATTAGTTAGGATTAATTTTAATATTTTTTTTTTTTTCAAAAGGAAAAAAAAGGAGTAGTATTCGCAATAGAAAGAAAAACGAGAACTGTACCTGATCGAAGCAGGTTTTAAGGTCAAAAATCGTTTGATGATTGAAGATTAGGGAGTTAAAAGTTCAGGAATTATCCGTAATATCAAACGGTTCGGATTATTGAATTAAGAATGCAAAGTCGGATTATTCCTTTCACCATTTTTTACCCAAACAAAAAAAAAAAGAGAACAGCCAAAAATTCCAAGAAATATGCACTATTGGGAAGAAAAATCTAAAAGGGTGTTAAGTGATATATTGTGAGTGGAGGAAGCAAAGATAGTGGTATAAACTGTGGCCTCCAAAGTGGGTGAGTATTGAAATTGGGGCAGCACCTCAAATCACCAAAAGTTTGGTTTCGTGTTTGTACTTACTTGTGTGTAAGACACCATGAAAAGCCAAATACATTGTGTCCTCACCACATCTTCTACCAATACATATACGGACCACCGCAATCCTTTGACCTTGAGAGTTGAGATCACAAAGGTGGAGGGAGTCACAAATTTCTCATTTTGATGCAATAGGTGCAATGTGCTTCAACTCAGAAACTCTTGAAATCTCTCATGATATCTTATGAGCTCTTAATTTGAGCTATGTGTTATGTCACCAGAAGACTTGGTCACATTGAGGCAAAGAGGACGCTTGGAGAGAGAAAGAGTGGATAATGATGATTTAATTGCAGCTTTTGAACGTTGCACACAATTGTGATATCAATTGGACTCTTGGTTTGATTTCTAGTTAGGGGACAATCTTTCATCCTATTAGTGGTCTCTTATAGTCCAAGGAACCAATACCAAATCACAACTTCTGTTTCCTTTTTTCCTTTTTGTTTTTTTCTTTCTCACTTGTGGTTTCTGTGTTTTTGAAGAACATTGCTTGTTTTCCCTTTTACTTATGGAGTTGTGGAATTTCTCTTTGGAAACCCTCACGAGACCTTCCTCGTCCTTCTTAGCGATATGAGGYTTTACAGGGCTTGTCACTAGTATCTAAAAGTGARCGTGATTCCTACGAAAGTGAGTTAGTGTATAGTTTTCTTCTTTCTTTTTCTRTTGCTTTGCTTTACTTTGCTCGAGGACGTGCAAAGGTCCTAGTTGGGGGGAGTTGATAAGTGCCAAAAATGGTCACATTTAAGCACTTATTTCTTCCTTATTTTGGCCATTTTGTGTGTTTTTGATATCATTTTACTAGCCTTTTGGTTAGATGTTCACTTTGTTTGGTTTTGCAAAGATTTGTTAGTTTTTAGTGGTTTTTGTAGGATTTTCCTTGGTATTCTCTCCTTTTCTATCTTTGTACTCTAAATTGAAAGCTTTTTAAGTATTTTTCAAGTTCCCTAGATGTTCACATGTTGGTTCTAAGCTTTCCAACTTGTTGGTTTGCTTTTGGTTGCTTTGGTTGAATCTTAAGGCACTTAATCGGTTGCTCTAACATCTTCTTCGAGTCACATCGTTTTGTATACTTTGAGTTTGRAGGTTAAGTTTRTTSCATTGGAAAGTAGACTCCGAGAGATTTCCAACGATATATTACAAGCTGCAATCCGAGAACCGAGCAAGAAGTTATGGKCGTTCGAAGTTCGACAGTTCAGRTGAGGGGTCGCATGCGCATCCAAGATTCGTCCGCGCGTGTTTGCACGCGCCTGCAAGAAGTTCCCAACTTCCAGAAGGGTTTTTGGCGCGGACACGCACTTGGGTTTCGCCACGCGCGTCCTTTGGTCCACCGCGCCTCATCGCTCTGCAAGCCTTGCAGAACCTCCTTCTATTACCAAAGCATTTTAGGCGGGCGCCCATGTCTTGCCGGCCACGCATGTCCGCACAGCGCCTCCTGGGCTTGCACAGCACGCCACCCGTCCGCACTTGCAGCCAATCCAGAAGAATTTATGCGCGTTACCGCGCATTATCTGGGTCCGCACGCGCGTCCCACTACGCAAACGCGCGTCCACGTGGCACTTCGGATGCTTGACTTATGCACTTTTTTGACTTGACTGGAAGGTACATTGTTTGAAGCACATGTGTAATTAGTAAATGGCAACAAATTTGTAAATAGATTGAAGCTTGTATTTTTGCATTTGTATAATAATAGTTTTAGAGAAGAAAACAAAACAAGTAGAGTAACAAGTTAGAGAATTAGAGAGTAGAATTTCAGATTTCTTTTCTCATCCATCTTTTCTTCTTTCAATCACAATTCCAAACCTGAATTGACAAATCACCTATTGTTGGAGATGAAACTCACTCTTTGATTGGCATTTCACTTAACTATGGAGTGAACACTAGTATACTCCTAAGTGTTTAGGAGTAATTGTTTTTTTATTATTTTCTTTTTTATTTATATATGCCTCAAAGCTTATTATCAACAAATAGGTTTGCTTAGCTAATTATTAGTCCAATTTCACCACTTCAAAGTATGTTTACCACCAAAGCTAGTGTAGTTTAGTTTAAACTCCTTTTGTTCACCTTTCTAGAGGATTGACCCCTTACTCACCTCTATCGTTTGGTATAGTGATTAGATATCGGTATATTAAATTGTGATTTTGAGAGCACCGTTTAGGTTTCCAACGACACCGCTTTCTGGGCCCTCACTTAGGACCTTAGGAACCCTTGTCGAGCCTTGGAACCCTGAACACCTATATCTAATGCAAAAGAGCGGTTTCTTATGGTTGAATGAGTTTGAGAGAGTAATCGGAGTGAGAGAAAGTGTTGGATGAATAGAGAGAGATTTGAACGTTCCAGATTGTGAATGAACGAGGGTCTTCTTGTATTTATAGCAAGGGCTAATCGGCAAAAATGGTAAGAAACTGGCCGCTATTACGCCCAAAACTAGGGCAATTGCGCCCACTTATTTTACCTGATTTTCGCTGATTCGTTTTGCCTTGAATTACATGATATCGTGATAAATAAATCGTGAATAAATCAATTTAAATTGATGGCATATTTTTATATGATTGCACTGCATCATATTGCGATTCCTCGAAATATTTGGCTTTCCTCGGATCTTGTCTCAAGGCAAAATATCCTCGGGTGGCCCTGTAGATACGTACATTTTCCCTATCATAAAGGACAATGATAAAACTATACCATAATCTAATTGTCCAATTTCTAAAGAACAATTGCCTTAAACACAAATACTCCTAAATCTCAGATTCGTAAAGCTGGGCACCTTTTCCTTCCCAAGCCACCCATTAAACAATATTTTTAATTCAAATAATTTTAAATTAATTTTTAGACATATGTCTAGCTTATTTTGGAATTTTTCTGAATTTTTTAAAGCATTTTTAGACAAATGTCGAAATTTTCAAATCAATTTTAATAATTTTGCAATAATTAAATTAAATTAAAAAACATTTCAAAATTCACGAAATTCAGACACAATTGCATATGTTTACAAGTAAAATGATTGTGATAATTTTTCACATAATTTTTGAAAGTTGTGAAAAATATTTATGATGTCCTACAGCCAATTAAACGATGCACTGAGCAAAACGCGCATCATTCGGGAGCTTCGGAAGCGCACCCAGAGCTGGGGCACCACTAAAAACGAATATCTTCCTAAAATCAATCAGTGATTTTGTCTTTTAAAATTTCGCGAATCAAATAATAATCAAATGATATATTTCAATTTCGATTTTATTATTATACGCAATCTTCAAATAAGGCAAGGGAAATCAGCCAAAAAATGGGCAAGATACTGGGCGCAATTGCACCTAGTTTGGGCGTAATTAACGAACCCCAGTTTTTGGGCAAAATAAACACTGTGCCCCAAATTCTTGCCTTTTCTGGGTTTTGCCATATAAATAATAGGCCGACCCCCTTCTCATATTGCACTATAGGGGACATAAAAGCCGGCTATTCTCTCTTCTCTCTCGTCCATTACTCTCTCCCTCTACTTACAAAAAACTCTACACGAAACTCTTTCAAATTCAATACATAGTAGAAAAAACTATCATATAATGCGGCTCATTTGTTGCGTTATAAAAACCCCCCCCGCAAATAACTGTTAATTCTGTTGCGGTTTTTTATAACAACCGCAACAAATAACTATATTTGCTCGCGACGGTTTTAATATAACACCGCAACAATAAAAGCCTTGTTTATATAGAAATTTTCAGTATAGATTATTATGCTGCGGTTGTTGTGGCAAACCGCATCAATATACTTTGTATTATAATAAACATTAAACAAAAATAACTTTAACATACACGATTAAAAAATAGGGGAATTTTATCTATAATATACAACACCCACACTAACTTTTGCGATTCATAACAATATAACACCATACTTAGTTTTATCTACTATGATAAACCCAAGAGGTTCAACCCCTCTCCATAACATAAAGAAAATATGTAATATTAGTTATAACCTATGGTTAGATGTTATTTAATTTTAAAAGAAAAACTATAAAAAACACAATCCCTCCTACCCACACCTATTACATTAGCCCCACACACCACCCACTCCAAAAAACCACCAAATCATCCGATCCAGCCCACCCCCGTACCCCCACCTCCAAAACTCTCCCACGCCACCACTCCTCAGCACCACCCCCATCGCCACACAAAGAAACAAAAAAAAGCATACAAAGATAACCAAGAACAACCCACCCAACCTCGAAACTACACCCCCCCCAGTCTCGGCGCACCACCGGCATACCCACTTCAATAAACTACCACCTACTCCCCAATTCGAAATCCCAAACACCAACCAGCCAAACCAAAAATCAATTGTCGAACAAAATCCCAAATCAATTTTCGAAATCAACCCAGCCAAATCAATTTTGAATAAAAGTTTTTGAAATTATGATTGAATTTCAATTTATCGACATCAATTTTTTTTTCTGCCCAATTTTTTGATTGCAAATTATAACTGTATGGTGGGTCACGGTGATGCAGTATTGGGCGGCGATTGGTCTGAGTGGTTGGTGCGTTTTCGAAGTGTCCTCCGTAAGGTGTGTGAGTGGTGGGTGGGGCATGGCTGTGGTGGTGGGTGTTTTTGCGGAAGGGTTGTTGAGTGAGTGGGTTTGTTGTTCGAAAGAGTGGTTGCTTCGAAGGTTGGCGAGGGTGGTGTTTAACGATGGTCGGGTATTTGCCGCATTAGGAGTGTTGGTGTTGTGGAGCCGCAGTAGTTGAATGGTCAGGCTGGTGTGTATGGGTGATGGAGGGTCAGGTGGCATGGGTGAGGTTGGTAGAAGGGGGAGTTGGTTTTTTTTTCTTTTAAATTTTTATTCTTTCTTTTTTAAAAAAAATATTATAATTAACTCTAGGTTGGATTAATTTAATCTTAACATGCATACCTTGTGGGAATGATATCAAACAATTCAAGAATTAATCAAATGATGTAGAAGAAAAAACTACTAGTACCGGTATATTGTAGAAGTTCGAATCAAACCTAGAGAGTAAACAAGAGTGTATATTATAGAAAAACCAAAATCTATCTATTATACATATAATACTAAAGCATCCCCACTTCTCAAATTTTCGCTCCCTAAATTTCCACCTCTCAAACACATTCTTGATTAATTATAGACATAAAAATTTAAAAAGCATTTAAGAAGGTTAATAAATGTGTATTTGAGTTAAAAAAACAAGTATATTTATAATTACAATATATAATTCATAATAACATTATAAGAAATATATTTTTGTCATAGTTTAAAACCTATTTATAAAATAATTACAATTTAAAGATTTCTCAAATTTTAATTTAAATTTGGTAGCAAATACATATAATTTATCTACAAACTGAGCATTGAAGGCTGGGAATCTCATAACAGCCTATAAATTGGCGATCTTCGAACCACCCGACCCTAAAAAATAAAACAAAAACCCGAAAAAAACATAAGGATGATGGAATAAATGGATTGATGAACTGGGTTGGATTACTGGATGAGGCATTACAATGCCAACCCACCACATCGACCCCAACAAATATCCACATACATATTTATTAATTATTACCAATTACAAATCTTAAATACTCCGTACTATATAATCAAAAGAAGGTATATCAAATATGTGATTTATATATATCAAATTTTAACAACTTACTAAATTATGAGTAATGCTTTTGTGTTTTCGTAAAATTACTTATTTGTATTTTTTTATTACTACTATTAGGATAATATTTATTGCATCTACGATTTATTTAATGTATACAAACCCATTGAAAAATCCTCCACCCGAACTCATCGCGGATTGACGGTAATGGTTGATATGGATTAATAGTAAGGGAAATAATGGATGAATGATGGAGTTGAGGATGAATGGGATAACCCTGTAGCGCGATGGAGGCGGATTGAGCCTCACCCATCCATCACGCCCTCTAGAGCATATGTTCGGGGATTACATATCCATCCCATAATGTGGGAGATTTTGTGTTTTCTCTGCCAAATGGCCAATTACGGAATATAGCCCATCTCAATGCACTTGTTAATTTACATTCATTGCCATTAAAATATATGACTCCCCCTCTATGCCTTTTATCTGACTTCATTCATTCATCTCGTCAATTCTCTCTATATGCCACATATACCCATCCATATTCATCTTCTCTTCTTCCTTCTAAATTTATCGATTACTTTCATTGTAGTGCATCATGAATTTTTTCGTAGGTTATAGCTTTGAGCTGCACCGGAGTGTGCTAAATACATTCTGGCATACGCGCTCAGCTTTTTCAACGGGCGGTCTCTTGAGAAATTATCTGTATGCGATTATCCTGCCACCCCATTTTCCCTCCGGTTGTTTGGGGCGGCATCTTCATTCGACGAGGAGCATTCCGTTGACGACTTTGCAAGCAGGTTAGCTGATTCTTCGCTGATTGTTTGTTATGATTTGTGATCTTGTATCGATTGTGTTTGAACTTAAGCTCATATCACAGATTTGATAATATTAGGGTTCATTGTTGATTTTGGGAATTCGTGGGCGTTTGGGATGGTGGTTCTGGGGATTGTTTGCTCCGGGGGGTCGTTTCTCGGCGATGGCGAGCTTTTTGGGTTTAGATCTTCCTTTAACTGTGTGGTTCGATTTTAACAATAATAAAAACCCTTTGTGTTACTCTGAATCCACTTATGTTCATTTGTGACTTATCGA
>SNQN01005541.1:26992-40708 GCA_008642245.1 Bassia scoparia | reverse complement strand
ATGAATGGCAAACGATTATTGCACTAATCAACAAAGATCGCACCTCTTGACACCATCACAAATATTTATCAATTTAAAACAAGTCTATTAATCATCTAATCAACAAAGAATCCACAAAACATTAACATTGCAAACAAAAATTCAATTCCAACATTTTTAGCTTCTTTTTGCCAGTTCAGTTTATGGACTGGAACAATGAATAATCAAATACAATCAAAAGTATAAGAAAGGCAATGAATCAACCAAATACAATCAAAAGCAATGAAAAAAAAATCAATAAATTAAAAGCAATGAAAGAATAAAATAAATATTATAAGATTTGAAACATACACTGAAACAACACCAGCATTCAGCAAACGAAAGCCCGATCACGTAAACAACGTACTGAACACCACAGTATGGTTGCTTTTGATAAAGAGAACCCCCATCCAAATGTTGCTCGGCCCCATAGGTTGGCAACCACCAACGATTAACAACCTCGCCGAGAATCGCAAAATGATGCCTCACCAGCAGGTGGGTTGCAAATAGAGGAAAATGGAGAACGTGGAAAGAAATTGGAAGAGGGCGAGGAAAGCATCGAAAGATGTTGCTGTGAGGAAAAGAATGGCAAAGGGTGAAGGTACGTAGGCGAGGAAATGATGGTGAAGTCACTGGGGTGGAAAGGTAGGGAAGGAAAGAAGAAAGAGGTGATGAAGTGGATTGGTGAGTTAGAAGTGAAGGTGTAGAGGAGTAAAAATACCAATTTTAAGGGTAAAATTGGTAATTATAGATTTGGGAAATAACTCACATTTTAGAGTAGGGGGAAAGCAAGGGGAGTTATGGTGTCCTTGAAATGTTTATTTACCTTTAGTAGAAAAAAAAATTTAATGAAAAACTTGCGTATTTAATGTTCTCATTAATTCTTTCAGATTTTAAAATTTGCATTGAAAGCTTAAATACGAATTTACCAAAATTTAAAAATAACAAATAAATTACCAAAAAATTAACTTAAACATTATGGTTAGAAAACTAAAAGGCAAACATATAATAAAACTAAGATAATTTTCGAACTTATCACTGTCAATGAAATAAAAGACTGTTACTTTGAATTATACTAACATATTTTTTCACGTAAACTTTAACTAGGCCGCAAGGCGTGGCACAGAAACTATTGTTATAAGGTCAACAAATTATCAAGAATTATTTCAAATTAAAAGAGTTGAATAAAATGGTTTACGCACTTCAACGGTATAAAGTAAAAAATTTGTTGAAAGAAAACTATATAAATCTTATCATTATATCTATTAAGATCCCCCTCCCAAAATTTTCCTCTAAATTTCTAACACACTATATTTTTCATAAAAATGTAAAAGGACATTTAATGAAGGTTATAAATATTTTGTTAGTTAAAATTTTATACATTTATTAATTCATAAAATTCTAAAAATTATTTTTTGTCAAAATAAAACTTATTTTTAAATAATAAAATTTAAAATATCAATAATCCATATCAAGTTTTTGTTTTAGAGTATTTATATTTATTTGGAAATCGAGCATATGCTCCGGGATTTATTAGTATATTATAATAGATCCTACCTCTCTATTTTTTCTCTAATTTCCTCCAACATCATTTAATTAATGAGTATAAAAGTTTGTAAAATATAATGATATAATTCTAAAATTAGAGCTTTTGAAAATAAAATAAAGTAGGGAAACATTCAGTAATGATACTCCTACATTCAAGTTTGTCTTTTTAGACGTTTTCTTTTGGTTTTCATTTTATTCTTTTAAAACGTTTCTTTTATACTTTACTCTTTGCCATAATTAATGTACTTTTTACCTAAGTAATAATTCATTTACCTCTTATTATTTACTCATCCATTCTTGATTTCCACCAAAATTACTTTAATCGGCTCATTTTTAAATGGGAAAATGATTTACTTTAATTTTAGCGAACAAGTTAAAAGAATCTAACAATACTAAATAATTTAGCCAAAATCTTAATGTTCACCTTAATTTCGTGCAATCTACAACGTAACAAAAAAAAAAAAAAAATGGAACGGGGGGAGTAACATAAATATTAAAAATTTAATCACACTCTATTAAAAAATTAAGGTCAGCAATCAAATCCTACTCTTATTGCTAGATATTTACATTTTAAAAAGATCAGAGTTTTCGATTTCTATAAAAGTAACTCATATATTTACAACCGAGCATTTGCTCGGGGCTTATCTACGGAGTACTAGTGATCAAGGTTTATTAGGTTTTTCAAATGTTGACTTTATTAATAGAAATATGAGACAAAAGTTGGATTAATTGAGGGAAAATTTCTTTTTAATGATTGCTTAATTATTGTGCATAAATCTTATTAAATAACAAGGGGGAGAATGGTGTTCCCTTATGAATTGTCTATATACCTTAATGAATTAAATTTCAATGGTTTAAAAAAATAATAATCTTTTTTTACTTTTCAATTGTTGTTTGCATAAAATATTGAACAAGTTTAATATGGTATTTTATTTGAAATGTCACTATACTCTATATATTTAGAGTGATTTTCTTTTCTTATCATAAATCAAACATGTTAACAATGAATTACATAAGAAGTTACACTAATAAAGAATTTAATTGACATAATTTGGATACGATTGAGACATAGAAAAAATATTAAAACTAAGAATTTTATTAAAAGTTGGGTTACAGTGACACTAATCAGTTATTATATTTCAATGATACCATACTTTAGTGGACAACTTGGAAATTTAGGTGCGTAGTTGTTTTGTACAACCGTCATTATTAAATGCTAATCTATATTTTTTAAGCACAAGTTTTTTTCAACATTATATTTCTTTC
This sequence comes from Bassia scoparia, assembly GCA_008642245.1. Lineage (NCBI taxonomy): Eukaryota > Viridiplantae > Streptophyta > Magnoliopsida > Caryophyllales > Amaranthaceae > Bassia > Bassia scoparia. Next base: position 37,876 of record SNQN01005541.1, on the reverse strand, counting down.
TTGTTGACTATTTATATATGAATAAAATGAAGGAACAAATAAAAACAAAGAATTACTGATATAAATTTTTTTAACATTCTTTCTTTGATAATACTCACGGCATGGTGCAAAAATACTATGATGGTGTTGATGATAGGCGAGATAAATTGATTCTTAGCTATATATAATATACACACACATTAGGTGAGAACTAAAATTTTTAATCTTGACAGTAGGATTTCGAGATGGAAAGTCCGATTTAATTCTCTCTATATATACTTGTATTTTCAATCTTGGGTCATTGAAGGTTTAAAGAGGGTACGCGTGGTTTTTGTTATTAACAATAGCTGAATGTTCGCGTACCTTTATGCTTGTATGTACCTTTATTTGTTTTCACGTTCTCATATTAAAGTGTTTTTCATTGTTGAATCCTGAGTCATCAATGCAATAATCATCAATCAATCTAGCTTTAATCCATATGTGAGGGTCGGCTCATGAACAATTGGACTTATCCGGGAGGTATCCACATATAATTTTATCCTCCATCCTCGATCGAGGAGCCTCACTCCTGCAATCCAACTGTTTCAGATTTTTCTAACTCCTTCCCCAAGTAATTTTTGGTCTCCCTCTACTGTTTAAATCCCTTGATCATCTTACTCTTCGCACGGTGCCTGAGGTTCCGTCTTACTGCCCAAACAACCAAGGGTTTTTTTAACTTGCTTGCATATGATTGAATCATGAGTATATATATAAATTGGAATCTAAATTATTGAAACAGAGTTTTACCACTATAGTGGATTGTAAATGAATAATTTTCTTTCTCGATCTCTATTTTTATGGAAAAGACAAGCCAATAACAACGAATTAATTAATTAGCTGGAAATATACTTGTCATAAAGAAGGGAATTGTTTCCATAATTGGTATGTGTTTGGGTTGATATGCGATTGAGATATCTTGGTGGAAGAACATATCGTACGTGTTTGATCTTCGTACAATATTGATAGGAGATTGGAATCTACCACCATGAATTAAACTCGAATTCGCATTAATCTAAATGTGAATAGGTGGTACCAATAAAAATTGTATGTTTTTTTTTTGTAAAAAAATAAAAAATAAAAAATTGTATGTTTTGGGTTGCCGAACAACATACTATGTTGCGTTCTTTTTATATTGTTCATGTATAAGGCATATATTAAAGGAAATAGAGGATGCTCATGCATGGTAGACTCGCTTTATAAAGGTTTGTGTGTACATAATATGGACAACTTAGGAAAAATAAATAAATTTTCTCATCAATTAGAACAAAAGGTTGGATAGACAAATAGATAGATTGACATGTTAGATGTTTATGTAAATTATAAAGATTATCGTGTGATGTTAGTGTAAGGTGCAAAAACCAACATATTGAGCTTCATATAGAAGTGATTATTTATAATCTTAATTATTGTGTGTGACTGTGTGAGGTATAATTTTGATTAAGGAAAATGTATTTCTTGTAGAGTTTGTTTGGAATTTTAGTGATCCATCTTTCCCTTTGTGGTGGCTTATCCGGGATGCGCATATACGTTCAGTTGTAGGTTGTGGTGTGTGGGGTGAAGTAGCTGGAGCGGAGGAGACTGGGGAGGTGTAGTGGACGCCTTGGGGTGTAAATACAGCTAGTGGGCGGAGGGATGGTGTGAGTTTACATTGATCTTGCTTAAGGGTGCGAAATTTGAGATTGTAGTGATGCCATGAAATGAAGGCTTGAAATGGCAATGAGAGGAGGTTAATTAATTAGTACTTGCAATATGTATTATATGATAACAAAGTCTATTTCATGGTTTGAAGGCAAACAATGAGAACTCATGTAAGGGGACTTATTAGTGTTAGTGGTCCAGTTTTAGATATTATACTTAAAAGAACGGGTTGAAATCTCTAGGATTTCTGAAAAATACTACAAAAAGAGTTATATATATAATTAATAACCATTTTTTTCTTAGAATCAAATGATTTTGATTATAAGGGAAATAAGAGTGCGACTTTTAATGAGAATATGAAGGTAATGAGTCAAACTTACTGTGAGTTTTTCAACCCAATCAAAGGATCAACCCAAGGATCAATTCACTACCACTTTCTTAGATGTAGGGAAATAGACTGTTGCGAACTTTTATGAAATATGTAGGTAAATTGAGTTCAAACTTACGTTGTGAATTACATCACAAAATGCAACCAGAATGCCCTCCCACAGCCATCCAACCACGTCAGCAAACCATATCCACTCGAAATCACAAACCACACCACACTATCCTCAACGAATAAAAATTAGGCAAAATAGCACTTCGTGAAGCAAACAAGACACGAGCACCAAATTTGAGTATATGATTTGGACAATTACAAGAACAAAATTTACAAGCAAAGAAACGAGATGGACATTTTGAACTTGAAATATTGGACTGATATGTCACCAAATTTCCAATTTATTACTTAATGGGCATAACTAATCTAAAAATAATCTGGTTGTTCATGTAATGAGTAGATGGCAAATATTATCTTGGCAAAATAGGTCCATTAGGTAGAGCGTAAAAAAAAAAAATCATAAACTGTGTTATCTTTTCAATTTTACAATGTTGATGTTGTGGCGTATGCCTTATCGGGGCCATGGCATACATTGATTGATTGTGGGCTGAGCAAGATCGTACGTGAGTGCGTTGGGTGGGTGTTGTCGAATGAAGGGGATTGCCACGTGGCTATACCAGGTTATAGGACGTCCGAAACATTGGTGCAAACTAATGGCCCATGTTTGGTCTGGTAAGAGGTGGGTTTCGGAGGACTGGTACAGAAGATCTTTGACCTAATGTCGATGTAGTGGCTCTACTCGGTCTATTATAATTCCATAAATCATAATCATTGATTCAAAGGCTATCGATTTGACCTTGAAAGGCACTAAACTAATATTATTAAAGAGTGTTTTTCATTATGGCATGCTCGCTACCTATCCTAACGATTGTGACACTTGAGTATCAATTAATATGGCCTAAATCGTTGCCATAATTAATCTGAACTTATGCTGGATTCATGCAAATTTTTCGGTTATGAGCAATTCGAAGAGTCCTATGCACAAAGATTAAGACATAATAAATACAAAGAATTGAAAAAACGACTACATAAATCAAACTACTTGGTATGTTACCATACAAAAGAAACAAAGATTAGTGTATCAAGCTTTGCTTCATTGAATGCTATAACAACAAAGGAATCGTTAGGCATTGAGATTTACAATTAAACAATTGCGATAAATCGAGGAACGATTGGACGATGAATTTATTATGATGAAACAAAATGAAAAAATTCACTGTATTATATTAATCAAAATTATTAACAAGAAAGAGAGAGGAGTTGATTGAATACTCAGAATTTGTACTACATCCACAAGATAAATTCCGAAAGCTACGACAATTCGAGGACTTCTGATTTTGAGAGTGTTTGTGTTTGTGGATTGAATCTTGAAGGAGAGAGAATTTTGAGAGCTTTGAATTTGCACTGGCGTATTATGAATTTTCGTTGAATGTTCGATTAAGCACGAGACACGTATTTATAGCATTTTTGGGGAAAAAGATAGATAAAAGAAGAGTATTTAGCTACGGAAGCGTATATACGTTGTGGTGATGTGGCTTGCCCACATCACGAGCGCTATATGATCTGTTTTTATCTGTTTGGGTATTTTTATCGTATTTTCGTAATCTAATTCGATCAAGAACATTCTCATCCAATTTCCTTTATCCACTTTTGGCTTGATGGACTAAGGTTGTTAAATCGATGATTCTACTTAAATTGAGAAGGCAGTTTAGAATGAATCGTAATCGTAAGATTCTTCTACAAATTCTGCGAAAAATAATGTTATATGATGCATTTTATAGATTATTAGATATTTTCCCAATAAAAAAACTTTGAAGTATTTTTGTTATGCTAGTCATTTTATTATATCATAAATCATTAAATATTCTTAAGATTAGAAGTGCAGGCATCAATCATGTATTAAAGTATTAAAAAACTACTACTAATTTCATTGTAGATGTAAAGGATGAGTTGTGAGCTCATATGAAGCAAATTGGCTGGGTAAGTTTGAATAGAAGTTATACGCAGTTATTGAGTATGTGGAGAAGGAAACAAATAATAAGAAAACCATACCATTATTTTACATAGAATTTTGAAGTTTTGTTAAGAGTTGTTTAGATCGTAAGAATGCGTCAGATGTTAATGATGATTTAAGATTCCAATTAGATTTTAATAATTAAGTTCTAGTTTGCTATTTTAATGTTCATCAATTCAGATCGAAAATCGTATGGGAATCTTTGGAATTACTTGCATGGCAAAATTATGGGCACATTGCATGAGGATCATGAGAATTTTATGGGTGAGATGGGTTCAATCTGTGTACATAATGGCCAAGACTGGTGGAGCTATTGGCTTCTCCAACTCAAAGCTGGATTTGGAGGAATTTATGTCTGTAAAGGATTTTCTTCTTGGCTTAGATCGATGGATTGGTGCCAAAAAAGGGGATATGTACTCTATTTCAAAAGCTTACAAGGCATATTGTTTGAGCATGGGAGAAAGTCACTTGGTTCTGTTATTTGGGATTCACTTGAGCCTAAAAACATTGGTTCATAGTGCTGTTGATGCTGCAGGTTACCTGTCAAAGTGAGGCTTTGGTAATTTGGTATTTGTGCTTTAATGATTTATGCTGTTTGTGTAGGAATGTTGAGTTCCATCAACATCATATTCTTGAGTGCCATTGCTAACTGCTAAGGCGTTGGCTGGCACTTACTTCTTGGATGATATAAGGGAGCAGTTCACTGCTTAGATCAGCTTTGGAAGTTTGGTTGCTAAGGAGGAAAGCAAGCTTAAATTTTTCAGACCAAGATAATACACTATGATAGTTTCTCTCTTATATATTCCTATGGGAGAGCTAGGAATAGGGCTTACTGGTTTAAATGTAATCCTGATGTGATAGTATTATAAAGCTGTGTTAAGTAATTTGAAAGGCATTGATAATTAATTAATATGAATGATGTTTAAAGGAGCTGATAGGGAGTGGTGCTACTTTGGTAATTAGTGGTGTTGTTGCCTGAGGTTTTTCAGCGTTCTGAGATTTGGAGGCTTCTAAAACGGTGTTTAAATCTTTAAGTGTGGCTTAGGTTGTACAGTTTGGTGTTTTGTGCTTATTTGAGTTTAAGTTAACAAAAAAATAATTCGTAAAATGTAAGATTTTATGAGTTAAATCGGATTTTAACACCATGCTTGGAGCTCAAGGTAATATTCTAGAACATTACATCACTTCGAATTTTGGATTTTCTCTTAGAATTTTATGAATTATTTATTTTCGAAAATTGTTCGCAAACTGTAATAAATAATAGAAAATCAGAAAAATAATCTTAAAATACTAGCGAACTAAAAAAAATGAGGAGGATGATGAGAATAAATATTGAATGTTTAGAAATAATTCAAAATTTTTTTCTAAGAAATGGCTAAAAAAAGAAATAATTAAAATAAATATGTTCCGTTTATTATTGGGCGTCGGTGTATGATTTGAACTCAACTTAATTCAACTTCATGCAATATGTTTGGGATTTATGGATTTCGCTCAGCTTTTCGAATAAATTATTCGAATGTGTAGCTTTTCTATGCGACTATTCAATTTGGGGAGACACTTTTGTGTGTCTACATGTATATAGAAGGAGTGTATTTTTCATATTTTTTGGTTATTTTTTTACACGCAACCAAACAATGAAGAATTACTTTTTTTTTTTATGAAAAAGTGTTTTCATGAATATACCTATACATTGAATATTTTTACGCCAACAACAGAGCGAGTTTAATTTGCAATTTTATGGTTAGAATTTGACATTAACTTAATATTGGGCACAAAATGGTTAATTATGCAGCAACAAAACTAGAATTTGTTCAAAGTTTTAGTAACACTAAACTACAATTGATCGGAATTAGTTCAGTATGGATTGCGTGTGGCTGGGGTTTGTCGTTGGGTAGGTTTTGTGATGGTAGTGATCGTGAATGACGTTTTGTGATGGGTTTGGTCTGGTGGTGGTCGTGATGGCGTTAAGGGCTTTGGGGGAGAGAGAAAGTATGGTGGAGGAAAAAATATAAGAAAGAGATGAATTAGGGGTATGGAAGGATGAACTAATGGTGTTAGTTCTCTTATAGAAGGGCAATTCAGGAATAAGTCTAACTCATGGGTAACTGCGACATTTCAAAACACAGGGTATATGAGTTAATAATTAAAACCACAGGTGATGTGGCACGGAAAATCCCTGCCACGTTGTCCAATATTGGGTCAAAAGCGGTCAGCGGAAACACATCGTTTTTATTAATCTGAACCAAAACGGAGGAGAACGACGTTTACACTAACAGTGTAAGGAACGCTCGGGAGCATGGAGGATGACAAGTGTCACCTCCAAGTGCTATGGTTTTTTTGAGGGATTCCTATAACTACTCCAAACCAAGGAAAACACACACAATTTTTCATAGCATTTATGCATAATCCCAACTAATTTCTCTCTCTAGCTTGGCACTTTTTATTCCTAACTCCATACTTACTTAAGCATGGAGGGGAGATAATCTCAAATAGGAGTATTCTCCTTTGTGCATGGTTTTTTTGTTTTTTTTTTGGGGTTTTGCAAGGCACTAACATTTCTTAGCCAGTGAAGGTCTTAGGAAAACAGAGAGGAGTTACGTGCAATAGAAGGTAGCTCTCCCGAGGTAGCATGACGGGAAGCTCACCCTCCTCAACCCAGAAGTTAGGGAAATATTGTAGCAGGCCCGTCATCAACAATTAACTTGTAACAAACTTTGGCGCCGTCTGTGGGGAGGGCACAGAAATGGCTTCAGGAGTTGACCGGCACCACGTAGGACGACACCCTCTTCCTAGAGAAGGAAAGTAATCAATGGCGAGACATGCCGATCTCTCACTTTCCAGGTTGGCACTTGAGACAACACTGACATGTGTTTCAGGACTTGGGCCGTAGGTACGTTTCGCATGACACTCTTCAAAAGGAATTTCAAGGGGGTGGACGAGATTTGGACTCGTTTTCAGCCAGAGGAAGAACTGAAGAGTAGACTTGACGCTCTCCAAGCGGAGAATGCTCGCTTGAAAGCTTGTAGGCAGGCAAGTCTAAAGTGACTGGCAGTGAAGCTTGCCATCTTCAAGCAGGCGGAGTACAACACTCCCATCATTCAAGTCCGGACCATCAAGGTCAAATCAAACAGAAGGTAAACAAGGTTTCAACGGAACACATTCTGGAAGAGAAAAGGGCCAGCAGGAGATATGAAAGCATCAAGCTGCAACATACCCACAACTGCCACAGGGCCAACTTCTGCCGGGGTGGCATATAGGTTTTGGATGAGCCTTGGAGAAGATGAGTGCTCGCCATGAAACAGAGGCGTCAGAAATTCTCATCGAGAGGAGAAGAAGACGCGAAGCTTCTCATGTGATGCCGAAAGATTATTGAGATCAAAAAAGGGAGAGAACAGGATGCCAAGGCTGACTGGACAAGAAAGAACTGAGAGGCTAGTAAGCCCGTCGGGTATGATGACGACTTCTTTGGACTGGTTGCAGCATTATGTACGGACCTTCCCATGTTTTCAAAACAAATGGTCCGCCCATAGTACATCTGGCAGGCATCTACTCAGTGCAGGAGCAGAAGTAGATCCCACAAACGTGGGGGGTGTCACCAAGCGGTGCTTCACCTGGATAGGGTCATTGGGCAACGCCATGGAGTGACTAGGGGAATGCAAGCGTTTCCTCACTGACAAGAACCTTTCTCTCATCTATCTCATGGCCATCGCAGTCCAAAGTCAAGTTTCTCGTATCGATGTTATGATGGAACTACTGCCCAGATGATAGCCTAAGCATGTACAGCATTTATGCTGACGCACCAGGCTGGATGGATGCACTGGTGTAAATACTTTCAGTCAGCTCAGGAGCTGGCACAAAGGTGGTCAGCGGCCTTCAAGGGTTCTATCCCATTTAACGAGTTGGCTTGTTCTTTTTACTCATCTTCATGAACATCGCCGGAGCAGAAAAGCAAACCTGCACTTGGGAAGAATCCAGCAGCGAAAATGAGAAGTTTTGAGGAGCTATGTTAAGGCTTCAAACGGACCTAAGGAATGCTAATCCTTTGTGCAAATGGGTTGTATGCTAATCCTTTGTGTTTTGGAATTGATTATATCATTGTAATAAGTTGAGGTTGTGAACCTCCTTCAATTACATCGCAAAGTAAAAGTACATAAATGTGCATAGTTTTATCTTAGCCATATGTTTTCAAAATTGGTAACAWAWAAAAAACTTTTATATTTGTCTTTAAATAAAGTTTGTTTAGTATTAATCAAGCATATACTAATACCCGCCAGTAACAAAATATTGGACCTCAGGAATGGAGAATGCTTAGAATTGTTTTTATCAACATAATAGAAACACCAAATCAACGAATGATGATGAAGAATTAACGAATGAATTAATGATGAAGGTGGGATATAATAGTGGAGGTGAWGTGAAGTGGATTTACCATTCTTTGTTTTGAGTTTGATTTACATGTATGATAACCCTTTGATTAGTTTTAATTTAAGATTCCTTCTTCTGTAACTTGTTTTATGAGCTAAACTTTCGATTAGTTTTACACTTTATTATGATCTCTGATTAGAATGAGTCATTGTAACCTGTTAATAATTAATTTGAGAAGGAATTAGAGTTGAAAAGGAATTAGAGTTGTTATTCAAATCTTAGTTTAACTCTTATTGAAAAGGAATTAGAGTTATTGATTAAATTTGTACTCTTTGACTGTGTTGTTGCTTCATGTTGTTGAATGGGTGCAATGTYGGKTCTATTTCAAAGGGATTTTTGTATCAGGGTTTGGTAAGTATTGTTGAGTTCTTTCGGATATTATTCTTACATAGTGTACTCCTCATTTGGCTCTTCAGATTATCTTGCTAGATTACGAAGTTTGGTCAAGCAGCACTGATAGATTGATAGTAGCCACTAGCTAGGGCTGTTTTGGAATAATTATGGCCTTAGGTTTGGTATATTGCTGCAATTACAAGGTGCGCATAAACATTGATCTATAGATTCGTGTTTGCCTTACTGAAAGCCTTGAAGAAGCTCAGAATGTCTTGAGCCCCACTCTCAAGGCCTGGTTCAACACCAGTAGATCCACCAGGTCCGATCTCCTTTTTCTTCTCAATTCTCTTTTTTTTCATTCTTAATTATTCTTAACCGAAGGATCTATGCTCTTATTTCGTTGATTGATTGGTTGATTGATTGATATTCTGTTATGTTTCTTTGATGACTTATGTAAAATCCTTTACTATTCATGTTCATTAGACAGACTTAAGTTGTTAATGAAGTGATTAGTGATGTTGAAAATAGATTGTTCTGATGCTTTCATAGGTTAGCTTGGTAGTGCTTTCATATGTACATCCCCGTTAGTTTTTTCTTTTATTATTAGTTGTCTTCTCTGCTTTAGGTGCAATGTTATAGTGTTATAAGTCTTGCTGATATCCATCATGATATCTATAATTTGGCTGGCTTATGATAAAAGTACAATGGTAATGTGAAGCACATAATGATATCTTCTTAGGGATAGTAACATTACAAGATAAATCAAGAAATTTCAGAATACAAGATGAAAAAGAAAACGCTAACCATAAATCTTGAAGTTAAACAATAAATTAATAAATTGTCATGCTCACAAGTCACAACAACATGTTGAAAATTTATCTCCTAAAACTACACTAAAGGGATTTGTACTTGAAACTTTCAACATGTGATGTGAGGCCTGTTCTTTTACCAATATTCCACCCCAATTTCTTTTGTACGAGGTGTATTTTAGAAACAAGTCAACAACATGATAATACTCATTTTGAGCCCTTTGGTTCTGAGGCCCTGCATGGTTGCCCATTCTGCATGTTCCCAGAACCGTGTCTACTGCCTTCTCTTTGATGTTTTTGAAAATCATGTGAGGTTGACACAAGGACCAGTCCAGTAAAAGAAAACTCAGAAAACTGTTTACAATTTTATTTGCTTTGTCAACATTTTTTGTTACTTGAATAAGAAATTGTTTAATGTGTCTGTAACTGCATGGGCCTGAAATTCGTACTGGATTTTTGAAAGATGGAAAGCCCATCCAACTTACCGAGGGACAGAAAATCACTATATCCACTGATTACACCATCAAGGGGGACACAGAGACGATTTGCATGAGCTATAAAAAGTTAGTTGTGGATCTAAAACCTGGAAATATTATCCTGTGTGCAGATGGTACTATTACCTTTACTGTCTTGTCTTGTGATCAAGCTGCTGGGACTGTGAGGTGTAGATGTGAGAACACTGTTGTGTTGGGTGAGAGGAAAAATGTAAATCTCCTTAGGTGTTGTAGTTGATCTGCCTACCCTTACTGAGAAGGATACCGAAGACATCTTGCAGTGGGCCTGCAAAAGAGACTGAAAAAGCCCAAGAAGCCCAAGGAAGAGCCCAAAATGCCAGAACCTGTAATCCAAGCACTTGACAATATCCAAGCCATGGAATTGGAGGCCTATAACTCTTACAATAACCGCTACAATAATCCATTCTATTATAGATATAATAATCTATCTATCTATACAAATATATTAAAAGGAGTGTCAAGCATCGTATGCGTGACACATAAGCTGCCATGCAAGCATTCTTCTTTCACCAGAGTTGCGCCACGTATGCATTTTTACACGTAGGATTAGGTTTTAACTATTCAATTTAAAAAATGATTATAGTAAGATTAGAACCTAAGATCAACTAATCAATTAATGTTACAAAAGACTACCCACTTACCAACTCAACCACAATTTATTATTGTCTTCAAAGCATTGTTAAAAATATTTAT
>SNQN01005541.1:10138-22026 GCA_008642245.1 Bassia scoparia | reverse complement strand
CCTTTGTCAGTGTACTCGGCTAGTTTCCTCTTGTATTCATCCTACACAAAGTACCTCATTCATTTAAATAGCATATAAAATTATATAGAACAAAAAACATACATGTTAATTAGTTGAGTTTTAGGCCATTTTCGGCGTTTTTGTTCCTAACATCTCACAAATCTACCTATTTGGAGTTTTCACACATCATTCATGTCTTAATACATTCATTTAAGCTTTCTAGAACTTGTTTGAATTCATTTATGCACAACAAAGTCATTTTGGGACCAAGTCTATTGAATTAGGTCATTTTTGACATTTTTGTTCCAAACATCTTACAAATCTACCTATTTCGTGTTTTCACACATCATTCATGTCTTACTACATTCATTTAAGCTTTTTTCAACTTGTTTCAATTCATTTATGCACAACAAAGTCATTTTGGGACCAAGTCTATTGAATTAGGCCATTTTTGGCATTTTTGTTCCTAACATCTCACAAATCTACCTATTTCGTGTTTTCACACATCATTCATGTCTTATTACATTCATTTAAGCTTTCTAGAACTTGTTTGAATTCATTTATGTATAACAAAGTCATTTTGGGACCAAGTCTATTGAATTAGGCAATAGTACTACTAATAACAAACTTTAAGCACTACTAATAACAAACTTTTTTTTTATTAAATACTAATAACAAAGTTTTGCTGTGAAAATGGACCAGAACTTCAAGTGTATTCCACGGCCCATTCTATTCATAACTGTGATGTGATATAGTATTCTGTTACTGCATAAGCATTCATGCAGATTTTTTGTTCCGCACATACAGTTCAATAAAGTTGCATCTGCAGTTAAAACACGGTATGACAATAATTGAGAAAGTTATACCCTTTGCTGAAAATTAATGGCGCATTTTAATATTTGTTACTGCATAATTGTGATATAATTGAGAAAGGTATGACACGGTATGACAATAATTGAAAGAGGTATGACTATAATTGTGATATAGTATTCTGTTACTGCATAAGCATTCATACAGAATTTTTGTTCCGCACATACAGTTCAATAAAGTTACATCTGCAGTTAAAACACGATATGACAATAATTGAGAAAGTTATACCCTTTGCTGAAAATTAATGCCGCATTTTAATTTCACTAAGTTAAGATACGATAAAAGGACAGATGTTGCTTCATTATCCTACAATGTAGCAGATCAGGAAGTAGTTATGAGTCCTGCTTATTACCCACCCAAGGGTAATAGTAATGTTGGTCCAAATTGATCTCCTGCAAATGTGTGCTCCTCTACAGAGGTATCTTATGAAGACTCGAAGAGCATATTATGTGCGCGATGTTTAGATTTAACCTTATTGCTTAGATGGATTAGTTTCACAATTAGTGTAGCATATATATATTGTTCAAATGATTAGTGGTTTGGTAGAAAGTCTTTTTAATAAGTTTGCTAGATTTTGCTATCGATTCAAATTCAGAATACTAATAAACTGAAATTTTTTGTGGTTTTGCTTTCTAATCTTAGCATTCATATTCCTTCAACAAACTCAAGTCCATGTTAGCAAGCCTTGATGACGAGCTTAATGTCCCTAAAATGAATGGTATAGCATTGGAGGACACTGTGCAATCTACATCAAAGCGCATCCAACCATTGGAAGTTATGAAAGCCAAAGAAACCATTGAACAACTGATAAGCAATGACTTTGACACTGGGTCAATATAAGAAGCTAGAGAAGGCTGTTGATGTGCACATTGCCAATGCAAAATCTTTAGGCCTGGGTAATACCCCAAGTAAACTTATCAGCCTTCAAGAGCAACTAATTAAAGTCTATGAAAAATGACCATGAATCAGCCTCTCAAGCACGGGCCAACTTTTCGGCATATTCAGAAAGAAGATCAGAGGCAAGGAATGAGCTAAAGAAGGATGCTGCTAAGGCTCGTGAACTAGAAAATTTTGAGGCTGAAATCAACAACAGACTGCTACATGCTAGGGCRAAGAGGGAGSAGCTGTTAAATCAYCTAGAAGAGACTGYAAATAACATCAAGGATGTCGAAAAAGCTCAGTCTGACAATATYGCAKAAGTTGATGAGCTTATAGCTAAYATACAGAAGAAGAGTTGGATGCTTAAAGAGATGGAAAATCAGGAAAAATCGTGGCGAATGAAGAAAAATGAGGCRGAAAGCATGCTAGAAAGAGTTGAGAAAGATTGGGGAATCGCTAAGAATATATTTGCAGWACTTTGATAAACAAGCAATGGTACACACCAGCAATACAGTACAAGAATACATATTTGATTATACCATTCAATTTTGTATCATTCTTACATATTTGTTCTATTTTTATCCATGTCWATCTAAAATTATATACTACCGTTTTGTTTGTTAATATTACATGTTCATAACAATTAATAACAATACAACCTGAAAATTTTGTTACAAGATGATTTGATTATATTAAGGCTTCCGTTTGGCAGTTAATTTCACTATTTCCGCAAAAAGAGTTAAGATACGCTAAACTTAATTAGAAGTAGATGTATGACTCGAGCAGAAATTGAGAAAACAAGACCTAGAACATATCATCTTACCATAAGTTAACAAAAGTAACCACAAGATTACACAAATACAGGCACTAAAAATACAGCTTCCAAATGTAAATTAACTACCCAATAAGCAAAAGAAATTCAGAGTCGTCTCACCATAAGTTAACAAAAGAAAGAAATTCATTTTCCCAATAAAATAACAAAATTATAAGTACTTACTTGAGGTAGCAACGATGGGCAACAACGAGCCAACGACGACGACGACCAACTGCAACAACGACGACGATGGGCAACTGCAGCGATGCGAGCAAACTTCAACAGTAGTAGCGAAACCAACAACAGTAGCAACGAAACCAGCGACAGCAGCAGATCTGAACAACGGCGGCAGCAGCACTGAACGGCGGCAGCAGCAACACTGGACGCTGACAGAGAAGCAGTGAACGTCGGTCTTTGGGAATCTTCATGGATGAGCAACCCAGATCGGGTGGGAGTGAGAAGTAGCTTAGGGTTTTGCTATTTGGTGAGTTGAAGAGGAAGATATCGTGTAATGGGGTAAATGAAAAGGCAAGAGAGTGTTTTCCTAACTTCGCCAAAGCAATTACTGAGTAACATTTATTTTATTTTAGTTTTTTTATTAAAAATACATTGCGACTACCCATGTGGTCGCTAAAGTCAGTCGCTACCCTTCTTAAATTTTCACACACCAAAAAAATTGAGCTTAACGACTAACATTTAGTCTCAATTTTTTCTTGTAGTCGCAAAATAACGACTACTTAGCGACTAACTTATTTTTAGTCGCAAAATAGAGACTACTAGTCTCCTTCAGTCACTAAATTGGATTTTAGCGACTACTTTTGAGGTCAGTCGCTAAACTGAGTTTTTTTTTTGTAGTGCCAATTGAGGAGGATGTACATGGCCTTGAGCAATTGAGCATCGTTTCTGGCAGTGGGACAGAAGTTCTAGTGGAGACAGAGCATGGAAGTGGTGATGATGAAACTGAAGGAGATGTTGAAAATGAAGTTACAGTAGGGGACTTGAGTGAATGCTTAGTAATGGGATTTGAGGAGTATGACCCATACATTGATGACCATTGGAACAAGTACCTGGATGTGAATGAGGATGATTCCTATGTGAAGAGATTGTATCAGAACACTGAATTTTATGAGGGTGTTGAGTGGGGAAAATAGAATTGAGGGAATGGATGTTGTTACAGATAAACAACATTTCTGGAGTGTATTGAGAGATTATTGCATACAAAAGGGTTTTGGAATTGGGGTTGAAAGATCTAACCCTGAGCTAGGAGGCTTAGCGTTATGTGTCAAGACTTGAATTGCCCTTGGGTACTACACAACAACATTTTATCAAATGACACGACTTGGGCTATAAAAAAGTATAAAAAATCCTGAACACACATGCAAGGGTTTGGATGACAGAAATCCATTAGTTAATGTTGAATGGGCAGGTGAGAAACTAATTGAGGACATCCGGGCAATGAGGAAATTCCTGCAAAGGCTTTGAATGAGTTGTTGTTTTCTAGGTACATGGTGAGGATGCCTTTGAGTACTGTGTACAAAATGAAAGGTTGGTGCCTTGCTCAGATCAAAGGGAGTCATGACACGTCATATGCAATACTTCCAAAGTATGTTGAGATGGTTAAGAATACAAACCAAGGGTCCGAAGCTATATGTCAATGGGTTCAAGGTCAAGGTCCAGAAAGGCCTATACTCTTTTCAAGGATTTTCATTTCTTTCAAAGGTTGTATAGATGGACTTGCAAATGGTTGTGGGAGCATTGTGGGAGTTGATGGAGCTCATTTGAAAGGCAGTTTTTGTGGTGTTCTGTTGAGTGTTGTAGCCCTTGATGCAACCAATGAACTTTGACCATTTGCTTGGGCTATAGTTGCATAAGAGGATGAAGAAAGTTGGACCTTTTTTGTGCATCATTTGAAGACCATACTATTGTCTTGCAACAGAGGACATGAGTGGTGTATCATTTCAGATAAGCAAAAGGTATTAATTTCATTTCTTGTATGATTGTGTCTCTTTTCTTCATTTTAGTTGTATAAATTTGTGTTTATGATGATGTGCAGGGCATTGATGCAGCCTTAAACAATTTGTGGGTGGAGGTAGGCAGAAGATATTGCAGCAAACACATATCCAAAAATTGGAAAGCAACATTCCCATGTCCCCTAATGTACGCACTATTTTGGAGAACAGCAAGTGCCACTAGCACATTCACCTTCAGGAAGGCATTGGAGGCCATAATGCTACTAATCCTTTAGCTCGGATTTGGCTTTCTAAGCTAAGTGAGCAGGAGAGATGGACAAGTGATTAGAGCATAATATTCGATATTTTTATTCCCTAATATATATTAGTCTTTTAATCGCATTATATTAGATAATTTATGAAATTAATTAATTTTATTCTTTTAGATCTTAATTTAGTCATTATTTTATTTTAAAGCTATTTTTAATAATAATTGATATTTAATATTGTGTGTTGTGTTTTTGATAGGGAAACAAAAAAAAAGAAATTTAAGTGGGCTTGGCAATTAAAGAACAAACAAATGAAGAAGAAAAGCAAAATGGAAGATAAAAGGGAATTGATACAAAGAAAAAAGACTCAAACGTGAGTTGTAGTTGAGTTTGTTAAGCAACAAAGGAGGAAGAAGGAAACAAGATAAGGAAAATAGTAAACTGAAGATTACTGCAAAGTAACAACTCAGCTCAAATTGTATCACAAGTCACGCAACAACACTCAGTTCCGAAATTCTAGCGATCAAATCTACATCCTAAATTTCTACCGGATTAAAGCATAGTGAGTATTTATAAATACTCGTATAGTCGTATGTATAAGAGGACAATACAACACAACCGAAAAATTTGAGAGCAATTGAGAGTTAGGATTTTGATCGGGTTTTTGATTGGAGCAATTGGAAAAGGAGACAACCATTGAAGGGAAGCTTAGACTCGAATTCAAGGTCGAACGAGGACAACATCGAATCGCGGGGTCGAAGATGAGTATAGTTTGGGTGTTCTTGAGTAAAAAAATCATAAGTTCTTCTTATTCAATTGTTTTAATTTAATTCCTTGTTAATTCTTTTACTACTTTAATTGAATTATTTTGATTCGATTATTAGTATAATATTCTGGTTTGGATTGTTACAATCTACTTGTGATGTTGTCGTTTAATTACTATTTGAGATTGCTTGTGCTTAATTATACAATTTGCAATTATATGGTTGATTGTTATTTTTCATTGTATGATTGTAGATGTTTGCTAATTATATGATTTGGCTTAGGTTGTAATCGTATGATGAAGTAGTCCCTAATTTATATTGAGTCTGCAATCATGGCTTGGTTTAAGTTAGAGAAGTAATGTCAATCTAATTATTCTAACATTTATGTGATTAGATTAATTAGGACTAATGATGTCTCCTAATTTATAATGCCGTCATATCTAAATTACATGAGTTGCGATCATATTTGTGTAACTTAGAATGGTTTAGAGTCAATTTGGCTTAGTTCGTAATTGGCTTATATTAAGGGATGAGAGGGAGTCTTTGTTATCTTAGGCTCTACACAATTAGTCTAGTAATTATAATTGGTAATGTAACACACCTTGGTGTGAACAGTAGCCCACTAGTAGATATTGTCCTCTTTAGGCTTTGCCTGCAAAGATTTGCTTTTGGTGTGAGCTTGTTACCCACCCAAAAGGCCTCTACTAGGTTGAGGTGTCAATCTACTCTATATAGTAGACTTCGTTTTCCTCAACTTCCGATGTGGGATAGAACTCTAGTCCCCTGTCATCCACCCTTGAAAGGGAGCCTGCGTCCTCGAAGGCACGACAGAACACCGGAATGAACCCTGGCTCTGATACCATCTGTAACACCCCTTGGTGTGAACAAGAGCCCACTAGTAGATATTGTCCTCTTTGGGCCTAGCCCACAAGGATTTTCTTTTGATGTGGGCTTGTTACCCACCCAAAAGGCCTCTACTAGGTTGAGGTATCAATCTACTCTATATAGTAGACTTCGTTCTCCTTAACTTCCGATGTGGGATGGAACTCTAGTCCCCTGAGGTATCAATCTACTCTATATAGTAGACTTCGTTCTTCTCAACTTGCGATGTGGGATGGAACTCTAGTCCCCTGTCCACAGGGGACTAGAGTTCCATCCCACATCGAAAGTTGAGGAGAACGAAGTCTACTATATAGAGTAGATTGATACCTCAATCTAGTAGAGGCCTTTTGGGTGGGTAACAAGCCCACACCAAAAGCAAATCCTTGCGGGCTAGGCCCAAAGAGGACAATATCTACTAGTGGGTTCCTGTTCACACCAAGGGGTGTTACAGATGGTATTAGAGCCAGGGCCCATTCCGGTGTTCTGTCGTGCTTTCGAGGACGCGGGCTCCCTTTCAAGTGTGGGTGACAGGGGACTAGAGTTCCATCCCACATCGGAAGTTGAGGAGAACAAAGTCTACTATATAGAGTAGATTGATACCTCACCCTAGTAGAGGCCTTTTGGGTGGATAACAAGCCCACACCAAAATCAAATCCTTGCGGGCTAGGCCCAAAGGGAACAATATCTACTAGTGGGCTACTGTTCACACCAAGGGGTGTTACAGGTAATCCTCAAAGTCAATCATATATTATCGTTAAATGGAATCGGACAAGTTGTTGTCGCTTGTAAATAGTAGTTTAAAAGTAGTTTTAATATAAGTAATCATAATTTATTAAAACCCCCATAATCGTAAATATGTGATCATGTAAATATTGTATATATGTATTAAACTTAACTTTAGGTTGAATTTTGAGTATATGTAGTTAATAATCTCCTTGTGGGATCGACCCTTTCTTGCCCTTTTACTATTTATTAATATTTTTGAAGGACTAAGATAGGTTTTATAAATAATTAATTTAATACGATAAACGACTCATATCAGCAAGACACAAATTTGATCCTATAATATGCTCTGATGAGAACAAGACTAATTTTGTTGAGAGCTTCAACTCAACCATTGGTAGCGACTGGAACAGGCCTGTGTTTACTTTAGTTGAAGGTATAAATTGACTATCATTGTTCTATGTTTAATGCTTTTAGTTCATTACTAATTTGTGTTTATGGTTTTGTCACATACCAAGGTATAAGAATCCATACCATGGTGAGGATGTCTACAATCAAGAAGGAACAACTCTCTGTCATGGAAAGATGATGAGTCATGCCCTAATATTGCAAAGAGAATCCAGAAATTAATATAAGACTGTAGATTTTGCAAAGCCTTTGAGAGTTGTCATGGTGAATACGAAATTAGAGATGGGAAGTCGAACCTTCCAGTTAGCTTGAACAGTAGGACATGTGTGTGTGTGGTGCTTGGCAAATTAGTGGTGTCCCATGCAAACATGCACTAAGGGACATCCTAGCTGCGAAACAAGATCCATTCCACTACACTAGTACATGGTATCATGGCTCTTCTTACAAGCAAACATATGCCCCCAACATCCAACCAATACCTGATGCACTGGCCTGAGATACAACTTCCAGAGATCAAGCCACCCACCATGAAAAGAGGGGTAGGAAGACCATCGTGAAATAGAAAGAGAGATTCAAGTGAGGTAAAAAAAAACCAAAAGGTCAAGTACAATGAAATGTGGAAAATGTCATGAGTTTGGACACAACAAAAAAACTTGCAAGGGAGGGCTAACAGCAAAGGAGATGACACAAAGAAGCCGAAAATACAAATGCACATGTTGAAAGAAACAAGAGTACATATGAGGTTGGAGAATGCTCTACTAAATCAAGTAAGGGAAAAAAGGAAGAAAACAACAAATCAGAGGAGATTGGTAGGAAAAAGTCAAAGTCAGCAATGTCAAGCTCTCAGCCACTACCATCATCATCTGCAACTGCCGTTGGCAAGAAGAAATCAGCACAAGTTTCAACATCACAGCCTATCAAAAAATCGGTAAGAATAAGTAAACAATAGGAGTCTCTACTCTCTAGTTTCATGAGGAAGAATATGTTTTGTTCGAGTCAATGACTCATTTATGTGAGTCTGTAACTCATAGATTTGTTGTTGATTTTTGCTCTAATTTAGCAGATTGTTGTTTGGTTTTGATTTTGCACTGAACTAATATTCACTGAAACTTGCTGTTGAATCTGCCAATTTGGCACTGAAATAATATGCTCTAATTTGCAGTGAATTGATTTTTGAAATATCAAAGCTGTCAGGATGTTTATTTAAGGTTTCATGAGCTGATTTTTGAAATATCGAAGCTGATGTCAGGAAGTTTATTTAACCAAAGCTGAATAATTTCTGAAATATCAAAGCTGATGTTTATTTAAGGTTTGAACCATTACTCAAAGTGTTGTAAAAGTCGTGTACTCATTATGTTACAAAGAGATTCTTTACTTATTTATTTATGTTATGAGTCATGTACTCATTTTATAGGGAGAAATATGATTGATGTCATTCACAATGTGAATCTAGTCGTTGCTAGAGTTATTATAATCTAGTATACAGTATACTCCGTAACAATTTAAGTTGGTTATAGACAGGTTAGTTTAGTTAGCAGGTCTAATAAATGAAGGATTTCTGCGCTCAATTTCAGGTGGTGAAGAAATGGGGGTGGCTCCTGTTCTGCATCGGTTGGATAGAATGCATATTCATGAAGAACTTCAGCAAAAACAGAATATAAGAAGTAGCCAAGACAAAATATCCACTAGAAGCCATGATCAGATCTTCCCTGAACCAATCACTTCTGAGACTGGTACCTTTCTTCAAACCCTAGAATCTGGATCCCAGCATTTAGGTGAACAAGGATGGCATGACAAGTCTGAACAAAAACAAGATTACTTGTGTGACAGGTTGTAGTATTTTACTGAGCTATAATGTCAATATAATTTCTGAAAATTCAGTAAACGAGAGGTGTATAATTTCAGTATAGTGTGACAACTTGTAGTATTTTACTGAGCCATAATGTTGGCTTATTTCCTCCAAAACATGCACCTAACAATGCATCTAATGCAGTTTACTTTCTGATCATCTATTCAATGAGATATGCTAAGTGTTACCATTTTCGTTCAAAAAATATTGCCGTTGAGGGAGTTGAATGCCTCTTGTAGTCTGATTGTAATCAGATGAACCTGTAGTCTCAATATAATTTCACTAACTCAATTAAATTCATCAGAAATTTGATCCGCTAAAGTAATTGAATTCAACCAGAAATTTCAGTAACTGAATTCAATTCATCACAAAAATTCAATTCATCAGAATTTTGCGTGGAAATTGTACAAGTTCCGAATATAAATAATCAAATTGATCAGAAATCCATATTTTTATAATTTTTCAACAACCATTACAGAACAACAAGAGCAAGAGAGAGCAGCAGAACAATAACAACAAAATTGGCCGATAATTGACTCTATAACAACAACAGCAGAACACTAACAACAAATGCTCTGATTTTACTTATTCTTAAACAAAATGCTCAGAGCAACAAGAACAACAAACAACAGCAACAACTTCACGAATTTTTCGGACGAACACGGTTGG
Source organism: Bassia scoparia (assembly GCA_008642245.1). Classification (NCBI taxonomy): domain Eukaryota; kingdom Viridiplantae; phylum Streptophyta; class Magnoliopsida; order Caryophyllales; family Amaranthaceae; genus Bassia; species Bassia scoparia. The sequence continues at coordinate 11,950 of SNQN01005541.1, read as the reverse complement.
GATTCTCTAGCAAAGAACAAGAAACAACACCAGCAGCTTCACGACAACAAATCACATCCATAATTTCAGAACAACAAGAACAACAAACAACAACAACAACAACAGCTTCACGAATTTCGCGAAATAAACTCTGAAATTCCTGAATTCCATCATCAATTGGCCGATAGTTGACTGATTGGAGATCCATAGTAGAAATCGCAAACCCTAAACCAACGAAAGAACCAAGTCGAATAAGTCAGCAATGAATTTTAGGAGAATGATTTTAGAGGCATGTCGAATAAAAGGATAACGAAAGAAGCAAGTCAAAAGAAACAACGAAATAAGCATTAGAATAAGGGGAGAATGATTTTAGGGGAAAATCAAATTAGGGATTTAAATTTCAATTAACTTAGGGTTAGGTTAGTAATTTCAATAAGTCAAGGTAAATTTTGCTAAGTTAACGTTAATTAACACATGTTAAAAGCTGATTATTGTATAATGGCCACGGTGTGTAATTAATTAGAAATTAAGTGACACGATGTATAATTAGAAAACTTAAGTTGTCGCCGCGTGTAAAAAACAAAAACACAGCGCTACCATGTAGAATTTCTCACATATAAATGTACTAGTTTTTATGTGCACGCAATGCGTGCTTGACTTGTGAAAATTGCAATTCATAAAAAATGATTATATAGTAAGTATTTTATTATAATTTTTAAGAAATATTTGATATAATTGATTTATAACTACTCGTCAAAAAAATTGATTTATAACTAATTATTAAGGGTATTTTCGACTTTTAAGAGGGGGACACCATCCCTCCACCCTTCCCTTATGTAACTTAGATTTGTGTTTAAGGGCCTCTTTATATGCATTCGTATAGGGCCTCCAACATACTAGCCCCGACCCTGATTTTGAGATGGTTTATGCATGAGAGCTTTTGAAAGACGACGAACAAAAGTTTAAGAATACCTCTCCGAAAATGATCTCACAAAGTTTTTTGTGTATAACTTTTGGAAATTTATAACTTTCCTTAATCAAAGCTTTTCTTCAAACTTTCAATGTGGGAGGAGTAGTTAAATTGAATCAAACTAAATTAAACTAAATCAAACTGAAATGTTATCAAGCCAAACTAAATTAAATTGAATTGAACTGAACTGCTATCAATCAAAACTGAATTGAATTAAACTGAATTCCGGTTCAACGGTTCAACTGAATTGAAGTGAACCGATGTCAACCAAAACTGAATTGAACTGAATTGTTATCAACCAAAATTGAACTGAACCGAATTTATTTGAGTTTGAACTGAATTGAACTAAACTTAATTTAACTGAACTGTTTGGATTCGGTCCTAATTGAACTGAACTAACTAAACTGTTTTCAGCCAAAACTGAACTAAACTAAATTTATTTGAGTTTGAAGTTTGAACTAAATTGAATTGAACTTAATTTAACTGAACTGTTTGGATCCGACCATAACTGAACTGAATTGAACTGAACTTCGATTAAACTGAACTATTATCAACCAAAACTGAACTGCATTGTACGTAAAGTGAATTGAACTGCACTGTGTTGAACTGAACTATTTGGAAATAACCATCTCTATTATATAAGCCAAGGGGGGAGCAATGGTGTCCCCCTATGAAAATACCATCATACCCCTCATTAAGTAGCTTTTTAGAAAAGTAATTTATTATTGAAACTTTATTTTATTTCCTAATTCATAATTATTTTAAAAYCTACCATAATGAATCAAAAATTCAAACCTTAATTGATTAATTAATAAAAATAACATTCTTCAATTAACTCTTAATTGAAACCCTTAATTTGTTCA
>SNQN01005540.1:12021-40811 GCA_008642245.1 Bassia scoparia | reverse complement strand
GGTTTAAAAGATATATACATATATTTAGCATTTTATAATTCATGAGTTGTTATAAAAGATATATTATTGGATTAATAGTTAATGTTTCATTTATCTTCATAATATTTTAGTTTATCTTTTAGCAATATTTTAAACAAAGTGATAGAATTTGTTTACAAAGGTAAGCAACAAAATAGGAATAAGTTGCAACAAATATACAAGATAAACATATGATGCAATGGTTAGATTATTGCTCGATTAACTCGATGCTTAACACATATAGATATAAAGTATAGCAWTCACAATAGGTAKTTCCAATAAATTGAAATAGAATACTAAGTTCATTAATGATTTGTCAATACTAGTTCATTAATGATTTGTCAATACTTTTCAAATTAAATAAAAGTCGATTTTCTCATATATTGCGATCATAGTTTTGATTATTTAATTAGCAAAATCTTATGGAGTACATGAAAGCAAAATAACAAAAGTTATAGCCTTGGTCTATCTTTTTCGTAAACGATTTCAATAAATTGTGGCTGGTGGATTTTATGTATAGGAATTACTTGATTCACCCAATAAATAAGAATGTATACAAAAACATTCATTAACAAAGTTTTTTTTTTCTCAAAAATCCAGGGTAAACATGATATACACAAAATATGATGACATGTATAAACAAAAACAATCAATGACACCAAACGTCCAAGTCTAAGTTATCAATTTGTCATATAATGATAAACTATATTTTGAAAATCAAAAGGTACTAAAAGCAACCTAATAATTATCAGTGGCTTATTCTATTAAAATATTAGTCTGCATCTACTATATAGCTATTCGAATTTTGTAATCAGTAATCTTGAAATTTATTTGTACATATTGTTCAATACTAAATGCAATCTTACTTGAACTGATTTATACTGCTATATATAATATTTTTTTTCACTCAAAATAAATTAAAAGTTGACCCGATTATAGAAGGCTAACTTAGCAAAATTAAAAGTTGATCAAAGAATTATGACTGAAGTATTGCAATCTCAATCAAAGATAAAACTTTATACCTATGAAATGCGTTATAGCACATTTAGTGAATCCACATATAAAAAGAATAAATTAATTTGTGATTTAAATTAAACGTGATTAAGCCTCATTAAAAATTAGTAATTTTTATATGTAATAGGACAAGTTTAGATTTAGATGAAAAATCGAGAAGAAATTAAAGCCATATTATAGTAGGAAAATTATATGAATTAATCCCAAACTTCATGAGTCTTCCCATTAATCCCTAGTGAACTTTTCTTATTGAATAATACTACTACTTTGCCTCATGTGCTCTAATGATCTAGTGTAGAATTTTACCGATTTTCAAGGTTTTCTTTTGATTTTAGCAGGTATTATTGTGTTTATTTATTTATTTATTCATTTTTTAAAGAAATCTAACTTAAACCTCCACCTTTCGCACACAACACCACCACTCTTCATGCACACACCACCCTTCGAAAACGACCCCACCAATCATCACCATCACCACGTCCCCACTCGCAACCAACTTAACCCACAACCACACCACCCAAACCACGTCCAACCCTCGCAACCCACCCAGATTGACACCCAACTTTGAACCCAGCCATGATTCGACTAATTACACCACAACGAATTGACTTCGAACCACCACCCCCACAATTGTATTCGAACCACCCCACCAACGCAACCACCCAACATCACGAATTCCAACATGGATCGGTGGTCTCGAATTCCACATCGGATCGGTTGGTTCGAATTCACGGTTTGGAAGGTAGGTGTGAGTCAAAGGAAAGGGAGAGTTCGAAGGGGGATTTGGAGTCTTGAGTTTAACGTAGGTGTTCGCAAGTCGATTTTATTGGACTTATGAGATATTGGTCGGTTAGATGGTGAGTTGTGGAGATGGTTGGGTTTCGAATTGGGGTCGATTTTAGTTGATCTTGGTAGTTGCTAGTGGGTGGTGGCTTCGATTTGTGGGAGCGTTCAGGATAGTGATGGAGAATGCGTGCACGGGGCTAGTGGAGGATTAGGTGGTCTGGCAGAGTGGGGAAGTAGAGGGTGGCAGTTGGTGGCGCTTGGGTCAAGTTGTGTGTTGCGAGGAGGGTGGGGTTGGTGTTTGAGGAGGAGTGTGTAAGCGTCTAGTGGGATGGTCAGTGGTGAGCGGGAAGTTATGAGTTTTTATTTTATTTTTTAATTTTATAATTAACCCTCTTTGGTTAAGTTAATTAATAAATTCTTGACCTGTTTAGCAGTTCACAAGTCATCTGGGTGCAATATGAGAAGATGATATGCTAAGTTGGGTTTATTTTGGGAATAAGTTCAGTAGGGATTATTTTGGGCAAGCGATAAAATCGGATTATTTACGTCCATTCCTATATATTAAATTAATATATATATTATTCTTTTTTTTTTTCATTCCAATACTTAAATATCAATCATTAGATTATAATCTCATGAAAGTAATCAAGTATATGACAATAGAGTATAGAGTATATCAAAATATCTCTTCGATTTTCTATTAAGAGTATTATGATAACAAGATAAATTGATTATTTCTATAACACAAGTCAAGATATCTATTAAACGAAACTGCAATTTGTAGAACTAGAATATCCCTCAATTCAATATATTGTACTCCTACTAAAAGTCATAAATTTGATTGCTAATCAATATGAATAGTATTCTATCGATTATCAATCAAGCGATAATATATTATATACTAAAAATCTTAAAATTTTTGTAATTGTTCCAGGCAATTAATCTAAACTCCGTAGATCATAAATTACAACAAAATAAAATGTTACCTTATCAATCCTAGCTCAGTCGCTAATCTCATGCTGATAAGTGTTATAAAATAAAGGAAAATAGAGGAGAAATTATAGAAATAAGGAGAGAATTATTATTATTATTATTCCTTTGATGTGGGAGTACTATATATCTCTATTATATAAGCCAAGGGGGCAATGGGGTCCCTTGAAAAATACAAAAATATCCTCACTTATTATATTGTAGTCAACACAAAATTCAAATAATTTGCCATGTAAACATCATCATTCCACAATTATCTTACATTATAACTCAAAAACATTGCAAAATATGTAACATGTAATCATCATAAAAACATAATAAATTAGCATCAAATTAAAGCATAATCCACTCAACAATAAAATTTTAAAAAAGTTTCTCATCAGTAATGAGGTAATAGTTAACAAAATATTATTGAATTGAATGTTTTAAATTGACTCTTATATAATGGAAAAATGGAAAAATTACGATGGATAAAATTTTCTAATAAATAAGGGTGCAGGTTAAAATGACTACGGATAACAAGGGAAATAGGATTTAGTTTTACATCAAAGACTTTTGTTTTAGTGTTTTTTTTTCTCTCCATTGATTTTTTTTTCAGTATTTTTGCAGCACGTATAATAGATATAGATATACATAAATAAAAATGAGACTACAATAATAGTTTGTCAATGTTTTTTCAATTATGTGCAAGTTATGATGATTTTATTTTTATCTCATAAAATAAACAAGATTTAATTTCAAAATCAACATTAGATTATTTTTGGAAAACAACATAATTATAAAAATCTCCATGCATTAAACTTCTCGAACACTAAACAATTAAGTTACAAATAAAGCCGCATCATCGCGTGCATAAAAAAACTAGTATACACTGTGATGGAGAAGGGTTTCTTAGAGAACAATTAACCCTTAATATAATCTAGGTTCTTCCATAATATTCCTAAGGATATAATTGACATTCACATATATTCTATTATGTAACATATTGTCAATATAAAAACATGATGACAATATATGATAAAAGTTCAGTAAAAAAAACCTACGTAAAAACTATTTTTGCAAAAAAAAAATTCCTATAAAATGGAAAATTCGTTAATGTATTACATGTAAAATTTCATATTTTAGTGCAACCTAAAAATAAGCCTACAATATGGTTAAATTATTTTAGGAAACAATTCAAAATCAAATATATATATCAACTTCAATGTTTTACTTTTGTAGACATGTATATAAAATCTATGTTAATAACGCGTTTTGTATTATAGTTGTATAAAACATTGCTCGTGCAACCATTGCATGAACACCCACATTTAACATAACTCAAACTCATACAACAAATAAATTAGAATTACGAACAAAATCAAATAACGAGAATTCTAATATTAATTCATTGCAGACTTTTGTTTAAAGAGTTAGATAGAACAACTAGCCACTTATCAACACAAGCGAAAGATATTCAGCCATTTTTACCCCAAACTCAACTCGAATTCAACTTTTTGACCACAAGTTCAACGCTATTGAACTTATATGTTCCAGCTACTATTCAATGCTTTACCACATTATTAGCATAAAAAATTCTGGTTCACATTGAAAAGATTATCATGCAAAGTAGATCAGGCTTCCAGTCACATGTTACAATTTATACTTTTTAACATTTATATGAAACTCAAAATCAATCATATAAATAGTAGTCAAATAACCTTGATTCTAGCATAGAGCACAACAGAGAGACTTGCCTAGAACCTCATAGAGACTTTTAAATTATCAAAGTAACTTTATTTTTGTCCTGGAGACTTTTTATTTTTTCCTCCCGACACCTATGGTGTCCACGCATTAGGGTTACCTTTGTAGAGTTTTCCTGACCTTCTCAGTTTTGAGTAAGATTCTCGTGTTTCTCGACTTTAAACTTTATCCACGTTTCTGTGTAAATTTCGTTTTGATTTTTGCACGAGTATTTGTGATGGAAAACTTGGGATAAATTCAAGACCTGGAATGACATGAGGAGGAAGATAACGTTTATTGAAGTATGCGCGAGGAGAATGATGATGTAGTATAGCAACACTCAAATTGTGGCTTATTGTGCTGGTAACTTTTTGACCAATCCCTTTAGTGTCGCATGCCATGCAAAACTCTCTAAAATAGCTTGGCGTGGGATAAGTATTGTATTAGGTAATGCTGGAACAAACTGTTTATTAATTATCGTTTTCATTTGATTAAAATATAAGACATGTGTTGAGCGGAGACTCGTGCTCTTTACTGGTTCTCTTATGATCGTCTAATAAAATAATTTGTAAGAAGGAATGGAGTTCAACCCTCGAAATTAATTTCGACACCTACCTTTTGGCGTTAAAGCAGAGATTCCCCTTGTGGAGCAAACAAAACTATGATCTATGGCAAAATCCTAGCGGCTCCATGGGCACTTTTGTGGAGTTTGATGAAAATGATCCTATTGGATGGAACAAATATATGCGGTTTCGCGTTGACATTAACATCAATAGGCCTTTGAAACGATGGATTAAAATAGCCACATCAGGGGGAACGAAGGTGGTTAAATTTACTTATGAGCAATTAATGGACTTTTGTCACTTATGTGGGTGTCTAGGTCACACATATCARCAGTGTCCCTYCTTTGAGGATGGTATGCCATTATATGAATTATCTTATGGAACTTGGCTTAAGGCTTCTCCCACTCGTGTGCGCCTAAATGATCCTAGACGTGAGGAGGAACTTAAAAAAATGTCATGAATTCAAGGGGAGATTGAAGGCAGGAAAAGTGCGCACAAAGTTAACCTTTGATGGTCCKGAAGAGAATGAGAGTATGGGGCTGAATGGAGAAAGAATTGTTGACCAAACACGACAAGCGGATATAAGTATTAATCCCATAAATGAGCAGGGTGCAGTTGTATCCAGTAGTGGTGACATGGAGGAGCAATTGATCACAGAAGGTCGGTTTTCGAAGCAGGGAAGGGTGGAAGGTATGGCTTCTAGAGCAAGAATGAATGGAGGACAGCAGGTGGTGCAACACAGTAGGCTAATGCATGAAAATACGATGTCAGATATGATGGTGGATGGTGTGGGAAACCATAAYGCCCTCGGTGGCTCATGAAGGTCCTAGCTTGGAATATTCAGGGCATGGGGAGTCCCCGCGCAATAAATGTGTTGCGTCGAATTATAACTCTTCAAACTGCTCATATTTTATTTATTTCTGAAACAAAATCGAAAAGCTGTGAATTGGAAAGGGTTAAACAAAAAATACGCTTTGATAATTATGTTGTTGTGAGTTGTGATGGTGAAGGGAGAGGAAGAAGTGGTGGTGTTGCATTGTTTTGGAAGAAAGATGTTGATGTATCTATTTTGTCTTTCTCCTTAAATCACATTGATGTGGTGGTGGATAGTGCGGCTAATAATACATGGCGTTTTACGGGGATCTATGGCCATCCTGAGGATAAAAATAATGGAAGACAACAGCCTTACTGGAACAATTAAAGGAGGAGAGCTCTTTACCATGGTTGTGTTGTAGTGATTTCAACTTGAYGCTCTATGCACAYGAGAAGAAGGGTGGCTCGAATTTCGATTTTGAGGAGGCTGACTCTTTTCGAAAAGGGGTGGATAGCTGTGGTTTGGAGGATTTAGGCTACGTAGGACATGAGTATACTTGGAGTAATAACTAACCAGGGGACAAAAATCTCCAGGAACGTTTGGATCGTTTTATGGCCACTTCAGATTGGAAAGCTAGATTTGGTGGTTCCCTTGTCTCTCATCTTCCGAAGGGCAAGTCCGATTATCTCCCTATCCTTTTGAATGTGGGGTCTCGGTATAGAGGTGACTCAAAAYGGAAGAAGAAACGCTTCTTTCATTTTGAGGAGTATTGGTTGCMGGAGGATAAATGTGGTGAGWTTATTCAAACAGAATGGAAACATGGAGAGTACATGATTTCTAACCTAAGCAATATGCCARGGTGTCTTCAAAGGTGGGGTAATATCACGTTTGGTAATATTTCCAAGGAGCTTAGGGGGTGTAGACTAAAGATGGAGATGCTGATGCAACTTGACCAAACTGATGAAGTGGTTCAACAAGTGATGGAGTTAGATACTCGAATGGATGAGCTGGAAGAAAGAGAGGAACTATATTGGAGACAAAGGAGTAAGCAAGACTGGTTACATGGAGGAGACCGAAATACAAGTTTTTTCCATGCAAAAACTACGCAAAGACAAGAACGGAATGGAATTTGGGAGGTCAAAGGGGCTGATAGGAGTGTCATTGATGATGAAGCTGAAATTAATGAGATCTTTGTGGYTTTCTTTGATGATCTATTTTCATTAGGAAATAATGTTGAGGWCGGAGAGGTCATGGATAAAGTGGAGGCAAAGGTGGATGACACTTGGAAGGAAATGTTAAAGGCCTCTTACACAGGGGAGGAGGTACGGGAAGCTCTCTTCCAGATGCATCCGTCAAAAGCTCCGGGCCCAGATGGGATGTCTGCTATGTACTTTCGAGGGATTCTTGATGTTTGTGGGTCACGGATGTGATCAAGAAATGGCCGATTATACTCATGAGCGTTTGGGTGTTTGAATACAATGATGATATTTTCCTCCTATAATCACCCTATATTACTCTATCCTAAAACTCAACACTGTGAAGGCTAAGACTATCGATCCAATATGCATATATAATGTGTTATAAGTGGTGACAAAGTGTTGGCAAACAGGATGACAGTGGTTCTTCCTGCACTGATTTAGTGAGAACCAAAGCAGTTTGTACCAGGAAGCTATCACTACAATGTCCTTGTAGCTCGTTGAAGTATCCCTATCTCCGAGAAAAAGAAGGTGTGAAAGGTGAAGTGGATCTAACAGCTCGACATGAGTAAGGCTATGATGGGTGGATGGCATTCGTGCAAAGCATGCATGAACAAAATGAATTCCCTTCCACTTTGTTGATTTGGTTATGAAATGTTTCTATCTGCCACTTTTGCTCTGCTGAATTAATGGAGCAGCTAACAAACTTTTCAAGTCCGCTAGGGGTTTACACCAAGTATCCTCTCTCCCTTTTCTTTGTATGTGGTTTAGAGGTCTCTCAACCCTCCTTAAAAGTGCGAAAAATAGGAGTCTCATTCACGGAGTGAAATAGGTCAAAGAGTTCTCCATCTCTCACCTTCTTTTTGCAGATGATATCTCCTTTTTTTGTCAGGGCCACAACAGAAGAAGTGAGAGTTTGTTGGACATTCTTTCAATTTACGAAGCCGCTTTGGAAGAACTGATTGTAGAAAAATCCTTATATCTTTTACCAATGTGGAATTGGATAAGAAAAATATGACTTCTTTCAGAAGTTGAATTAGCTGTCGAAGAATATAAACAATATCTTGTCTACCTACTTATGTGTGGGGGGTCAAAGAAGGAGGTTTTTCAATCGATTCAGGATCGAGTCTGGAAAAAGCTGAAGGGTTGGAAAGAATTTTTTTATCTCAAGTTGTGTAGGGAAGTCTTGCTTAAAGAAATGCGCAATTCCCTATACACAAAATGCCAATGTTTCAAGCTTCCTATGGTATAATTATGCATATTGAAGGAATGTGTCGGAGCTTCTTTTGGAGCCAAACGCAGAAAGAGAGCAGATTCCATGGATTTTTGGTGATAACTTGTGTCGCCCTAAACACAAAGAGTAAGGTTTCGAGACTTAGAGAAGTTCAATTTGGCTATGCTTGCAAAATAAGGTGGCGTCTTGATGACTGCACCCAATTCTTTTCTTGGCTCGGGTTTTGAAAGTAAGTATTTTCCTACCACGTCGTTTTTAGAGGCAAAGACTTTAAATATTAGCTTTACTTGGAGTCTATTCTGCAGGCCAATCAGTTATTCACGTGCACAACAAGAATCCGCGTTATTAACGACGGATTTACGCCCGTCAAATAACGTCGGTATTACTATTACGACCGTTTTTTACTGGACCAATTTACCGACCGTTTTGTTAATTTTATCGACTGTTTTTCAAATTGGACGATTACTGTCCGTTTTATAAATTTCCGACCGTTGTCGGTCCGTAATTATGGTCAATATATATTTTTGACTTGGAAAGAAATTACCAACCGTCAAAGTCGTATTACGACCGTCTGACGGTCAGCAAACTTAATTTTTTTAATAATTTGACCGACCACAAGGTCGGTAAAAGTCAAACTAATTTGAAAAGTGACTTTTACCGACCGTTAGACGGTCGGTAAAAGTCAAACTACTTCGAAAGTTGACTTTTACCGCCGTTTGACGGTCGGTAATAATTCATGCCATTTTTTATTTGAGAAAAAATTGACTTTTTCCGACGTCAACGGTCGCAAATCTTCTACATTACCAACCGTTTGGCGTCTGGTAATCTCCGTCTGTTGCAAACGGATGTAAATGGTCGTTTTTCAGACGGACGCAAAATCAACGTCCGTGACTGAAACGGTCGGAAAGTCGGTCGGGTAAACTAAAATTACCCACATACAATACCGACGTTGGCTACCGATCCTAAACGGTCGATAAACTTTCCGATTGTTTCGCCGTTTTTACAACCGTTTTTGGTTTGTTTCAGACGGTCGGTAATGGCTAGTTTTCTTGTTGTGGTGGGTGTAGGAAAATCATTGGTATGGATGGACAATTATATATGGAAGGAACCATGGGTTCCAGGTCTTGGGGGTGATGCTTGCGGAGGGGTCTTGTGGATGTGTTGATCGATATCTCTCGTTGGGGAGTTGATCAATGGTGGATCATGGATGATATGCGACTGCAAGAGGTTTTTCGAGCCGCGGAAGTGCGCAAATCAAAACTTTCTTGCTCCCTGAGTTGGTTGGCCTGACAATTGGAGTTGAATTTTTTCAAGAAATGGAAGCTTCACTGTACGGAGTGCATTATTATGCAATTCTTCAAGATAAGTTAAATGATCATGCTTCGACATCAGGTGACAGTGATAAGATTGATTTGGCATAAAGTGTGGCACGCTGACATTCCTCCCAAAGTCAAGCATTTTGTGTGGCGGGCTATTAAACAAGTGGTTCCTGTGAATGTGAATCTGATTAAACGAGGGGTKCAAGTTGACCCAATCGGTCCGAGGTGTGGAGAATCTGAAGAGAATGAGGCTAGAAGATWTTGGTATTTTACACCAACTCGGTTGGATTTTGGTAGATATAATTTTGGGAGCTACAAAGAAGGGGTTCTTCATTTTATGGCGGAGTTAAAACCGAGGGGATGGTGGGAGATGTTTTGGATGATCACTTAGAATATATGGCTGGTAAGGAATGATTGGTGCTTTCGAAAGCCTGGACATAGTGCTGGTCAGTTTGGATAAATTGTCAAAAGCTAAGCTTGCAATGAAGTCCAATGAGGCAGGGGAAAGCAAGTATCCAAGCTCCTGGAAAGTCCCTCCAGCTGGGAGCGCAAAACTCAATACTGATGTAGCTGTGGGAGAGGGTTGGTTTGGCTGTGGTGCTGTTCTGCGAGATGCTGTTGGTGATGTCTTATTGGCGATGTGTGACACTGTGAAAGGGAATGGTAATGCTTTGATGGGGGAGGCTATCACAGTTCGGGTTCAAGTGCTTGATTGTGGAGGTGGATAATCTCACCCTCTTTTATTCCTTGAAGCAGAGGAGACATGASACTTCAGAGCTAGGCTTGGTGTTAYGAGACATATATTAKTTATGTGYTTTATGTGATGAATTTTTGTTTGCTTTTATTAGGAGAAYAGGAAATAAAGCGGCTCATACTTTGGCAAAAATGAGTCTTTCTATTAATAAATTTAGAGTATGGTTGGAGGAAGCTCCTCGGATTGTTATGGATTGTATTTRTGATGATTTGATTAATTAATAGAATTTCCTGTTTCTCGTCAAAAAAAAAACTTTATACTTTGGTACCAGACTTTATACAATTTAAAGCTCAGTAACAGACTTCTTAAACCTTGGTTAAATTTATACCATTTAACTTTATATTTTAGCCATTTTATAGAAGTACAAATTAATGAAAGAAATTAATAGACTACATAATAGTGACATAATGAAAATTTCATAATATTTCTGTTATGGCATAAACATGATGCAACAAAAACTATATGAATATACATAATCATTCAGCTGCGAGCCTATGAACCATCAATGTCTTAAAAGAACAACATGAAAACAAAAATAACAATAAGTCAATGACATTTATACCTTTGAGGTGTTTTGAGGCAAGGGATTGTCCAGTCTGCATGAAGGAACAAACGAAATATCAAAAGCAATGGAAATATCATGTTCTTTACTTCCACCTTTCCAGTTTCAGACTTCCACAATATTGACTTCATATAATATCACCTTAGTATATACTCTCGTTTTTAAAGTCGCTACAAAGGTATTATTTGTTAGACTTATATAATATTATGCTCATGATCATTACCCATTGAATATATAATGGTAAATTTATGTATCGACAAGCATAAAAGTCCATTGTTCCAATAAAAAAAATAGAGAACGCATATAATGACATCGAATGTATAACAAGAGGATAAAATTTAGCACCTGTGTTAACTTCATCAATGACAGTAAGTGAAGACATCAAGGAGGAGTAAACTCAAGTTGTTCGACATCTGTATCCAAAAAGCAACTCTTTTGAATCTGCCACTATAGTGATTATTAAAAATTCATTAATCAAACATATCATATTTGAAATATAAAGCTGAAAAATGAATACTTCCTCCGTTTCTTAAAACTCGCCTCACTTTGTTTTTTTGAAAATCGAGGCAAAATTTGGTGAGTGACGAGGTGTGTAAGTGAGAACCAAAAAGAGATAAAGTGATTAAAGTAGTGTATTTGAATACTTAATAAATTAGTGATAGAAAAAATATTTTAATCGTGTCCCAACAGAAAAGGAGAAGAATAATATTTTAACTGTGGTCCCAAAACAAAATTGAAAAGAAAGTAAGTGAGGCAATTATTGTGAAATTTCCCTAAAAGAGAACCAAGGCATTTTTATAAACGGAGAAAGTACAAATAATTGAAGTGAGCACCTGAGAAATAGAGATCGAGTTTGCCGGAGTCTTCGCCGCAAATGAAATAACAGGGGAATGGGGTAGTGGAATCGTTGACTATAGCATCTGCTGCAGTTGACCATTCTTCGGTAACGAATATGGATTCGGGTATTCCAGTGATGGGTGAGCACCATAACCCACCTTTATGTTCTCTCTACTCTCTTTTCTTTGAATTTTCTGTGTTGTGAAGGGTTTAGTAGTTTGGTTACAAATTTCAGTCAGTAATCGACAAGTAGTACACTTTTATGTATAAATAGAAGCATTGGCGTGTCCGAATAAGGAAATAACTCAAATTCGAATTACAATGGGTATTTGAAAATTACAACATGCAAGTACATAAGTTCAAATTCATTAAGGCATGAACAAATACATTGTTCTTGAAAGAATCCATTAAGGCAATGAACAAGCTTTTTATCTATTCAAAATCAAATTCTTCTCTTTAACCCAATCTTTCTACTTTAAAAGCCTAATTTCAATCTTTTCACAAGACTCGTATCAAGACATCCTAAGCACATTCATGAAGACCAAACCTAACCCAGAAAAGCATTCAATTAAGGAAACCCAATATCAAGCTCAAGTTTGAAACCAACACTACCCTAAAACCCCACAAAATTGAGACAAATAGCTTAATCATACAACTTGTGCTATTACAATTTCTCAACAAAACAACCCAAAACAAAACCCAAAAGCCAGGCAACAAATTTAAAAAAGCATTGTAGCTAAATCAAATGAGAGAAAATAGAGAACACAAACCAAGTGAAATCATGCTTCTAGGAGAAGGTCCAGTAATACGACATTGGACCTGAATTGAGCAATACCCAAAAACATGAAAAAATAATGAATGAAACAATAATTCCCTAAAATCTGCACAAAGACCCACATCTCACAAACAAAGCAAAGGATTAAGATAAGTTTGTAATGCGAACCTAATTGTTGTCGTCTCTATCAATATGTTTTGAATGCCAACCTCTTATATTCTCCATCAATCACCGTAACAATTTCTTTCCAAGTGCAACCTGAAACCAAAAACACACAACAAATCCTTCCTTACAATTCTGATCCATGAAGAACTATTGTACACAAATAAAATTGAAAAGATTCAATGGAGTACCTGAAAAATCAAACAACATCACAAAATCCAAACTTCAAATTGCAAGACAACCCAAAGAGGGAAGGGTAGCACGTTAGTGAAAATTGATAAAATGGAGGATGAGAGAGGGGGAGGAATGAACGTGCAAACAACATCACTCAAAATCCAAACTTCAAATTGCAAGACAACCAAAGAGGAAGGTAGCACGTTAGTGAAATTGTAAAAAATGGAGGATGAAGAAGGGGAGGAACGAACGTGAGAGGAAAGAAGAAGAAGAAGAAAGAGGAAAATGTGAGCTGAAGAGAGAGAATAAGATGAGTGTTGTTTTAGGGTTTGGAAAATGGACGATTATGATCCAAAGAAACCACGGCTGAGATCACAAAGCTACAGGGAATACCTACTCATTTCCTCACTGTTCATTTTGTGAACAGTATTTCTTCTAAACTTTATATTGTATGGATGGATATATATAATATGAAGTATAGTATAGTATGTATAGTATAAATCCTATAGATAGACTGATGATATTGTCGATAATTGGAGGATGTACACAGTCTCCCAACTTAACTCCTCCAAACTAATGGGCACTTTCCTCATACCTTCGACTCTCGTGATCGAGAAGACACGGAGAAGAACTTGTCCACCATCACCGCCACCTGAGGTGGCTCACATGCTGAGGAGGCGGTGCCCCACACCTCCATTGAGAGCCACATTTTTGCGACATTTTTCACGACTTGCCCCTCTGTGAGTAAGCGACGAGTAAGGCGATCGTGAGACTACGAGCACGATTACTCTTCATACAGGAGCTGTGAACCATGAGGTGGCACCAAAGAGGGAGGAAAAGCATGCCATCGAGAGTGATTGGTGGTCGGCGTTTGCGATATTTTCTGGTTTGTTTTGTAGGGTATATGGTTGTGACGTAATGAATGGGTTCCGAAGGTGGCGTAGTATATGACGAGTCAACGATCTTTTTGATTTGAATATGTCGAGTATATTTTAATTGTTAACTAGTGGTTTTGCCGGGGCGATGCCCCGAGTCGTCGTCGATTAAAAAGTTATTGTATATTCCAAATTTGATGATTTTTAATATTTTGTGATTCTTTGTGTAAAAATTTGAAAATGACATAATGACGTGATATATTATTCAAGCAGATGTCAAATTGAAGAAATGAAATACTTCATATAAAAATAGAAAATATAACTTAAGTAAACATTTACAAAAAATAATCAAAATTGAARRGTTCATATAAAAATATGTGAACACTTAAATCACTAATATTGGTTGAGTTGGTAAGTATGTCATAAGTYTTAGAAGAGATGTTGTGTTCGATTCTTACTACTCGTATGTACAATTTTTTAATAACAAATGAATAATGACTTGCATATGTGTTCGATTATAATTGATACATGTGGCGAAACTTGGCGCAATAACAAATGACCGATACACGTGGCGTGTAGGCATTGCTCGACACTTTTTAATATATGTTTATAGATTTTTATTTTTTTTTTTTACCTTTTTATAGTTACTTTTTCCTTCATTTTGAGTTAATTTTTTAATTTTGTTTTTATACTGATGCATTTTTTTAGGTACCTTTATCTTAATTTTAAGTTACTTTTTGAATTTTTAGTCCCTTTGTTTTATTTTGGTTAGTAGAGAGAAGATGAAGATGTTGATTGAGGTTTTTGAATGAGAAAGAAGAAGAAGAAGATGATGATGATGATGTTGATTGAGGATTTTGCAAGAGAGAGAATTTATATTGATCGAGAAAAGTTACCGTGGTATTTGAGGAGAGAGAAAAGATTGAGGATAAAGAAGAGAAAAATGATTGGTTATATTTTTGTAATTTTGTAATTTTAATATTATTGTTAATTTGTAATTTTACAATTTTTTATTATTTTTATTATAATGTAACTTGGGCAAATGTCCACAATATTTTAGTTTATTTCGTTGGCCACATCTTTGTTATATGTGTGGCTGATTATACATAAAATGATTTGCATTATAATTAAAATACTAGTTTTTTATTGCACGTGATGCATGCTTAAATCTTGTGTAAAAAGTTGTCACTCTTCATTCGAATTTGAAACTCTAAATTGTTATGATTTTGTAAATTGATTTAGTTGTAATAATTTGTATTTCAATCTTAAATTTCTCTTTTTACTATGCATGTATACTTTAAGTTAGTTCAAATTGTAAATGTTAAACTTTCTTTATATGTAAATTTTAAAACAGGAATGCAATTAATTATTGAAAATATTAAAATGTTATTTATGTTTGATAAAGGGTAAAAGTTTCTTTGCATGGGGGACACCATAGCTTCCTTTTGGCTAATTAGATAGACTAATTTTAAATCCACGCGATGCATGTGGCGTTAATTCCTTTAATCATCTTGACTTTTAATAACCAAAGTATATCTACAATAACGAGAGTATTTTTTTATCAATGGAAAAATAATGTAGTGTAGTAAATACATTTTAACTTTTTATGTGTTTTATACATAGCGTAAAACAATCAAATTAAAAAAAATTGTTTGATGAATTATGAATTCAATAGTGCACAAATTGGATGTCTATTTGTATTGACGCAAATTATGTATATATTAATAACATAATTTTTAGGTATCTTTTGAATAAATACAATTTCCTTAGAAAAATAGTGTAAATGATGTTGATTTTTGAAACATCTATTAATTGATAAAATTATATCATTCAGAGTTTTAACTTTTTGAAGTAATTAATATTTTTTTTCTTTCTATTTCATTATTAATTAAATATTAGTAAGGGTAGGGGTAATTTTAGTGAGCCACACCACTCCCTTCCTTATATAATAGAAAATAATGAAATAAGAAATTAACTCATTTGATTAAGATAGTTAAGTATTTGAATAAACAAATGTATTGATTGCAATAACTACTAACATGGAATCATTATAAATGAATGAAAATTATAAATAATTAGCTAAAGTTTATCAATTATTTTATATAATTAATTTGAGTACAACTAAATGTTTTTTATTACATAATAGATATAGTTTAATATGATTAATGAAATTACAATTAACCGAAAAAAATTATAAGAATAAGCAAAATAGATCGCAAAGTTTAAATGGTTTGAGAACAATAAAATATTTTAGTATACACCATTATAGAAGTGACAATAGAAAAGTATCAAATATCCAATGTATAACATTATAACAGTTAATGGATATATCTTGTATAAAAATAACAGTTAAACTTTGATTAAGATAACTAGTTTTTATGTGCACGCGATGCGTATTTAGGCTTGTGAAATTGTATATCTAATTAAAATAATTAAAAGTATGTAGCAAAATAAAATTTTTATACTCCGTAGCAATTAGTAATAAATTTTATTGAATTGTAACTCTTTTTTTTAAATAACTTGAAATCAAATAAAACCATTAGTACTTCATTCATTGTTTAAAGCTTTCACTAATTAATTAATAATAAATGCAATTTTTCATTTTATACACATATAGCAAAAGGATAATTAGACATATTATTCATTTTCAAATTCATTAAGGGTATAAAAGACTTTTAAGAGAGGGGACACCAACTTCCCTCCCTTCCTATATAATAAAGATTAAAATAAATAAATAATATAAATAAATAAATAAATAATAAATAAATAAAAAATAAATAAGATTTTTTCAATAAATCAATACAAGAGGTATCCGTAATATTTTTCTAGGATAACTTAATTGATAGTTTACAATGATCAGTTCCCTTTTATTGTTTGCTTTTATTTTCGAAAAAAAAGGAAGAAAAATGTGGGCACATGTCAGTGTGAGTCTCGGCCTCTATTAGCGAAATTCCTAGTCAATTTAGTGGATTGACAAAAATTGGAAATTTAATGGCATTTGGTAAATAAACCAAAAAAAAGATAAATGGTAAAATTGTAAATAAAATATTCATTTATTTACCAAATGTAATCCACTGATGTCCTGGCAGCCTTATTATTATGGGTTCAGTGAGGGTAATAAACGTGAACCCATAGAAGATAGGATATATAGCAAATATTGTCATAGATGAGTAAATGAGATAATCATAGAAAAGTGTTTCAGTAGTAATTATTGCATCACTTTAAGTGCATGGGTTGTGGGTTCATTCTCATGGCCACTTTTCGCATAATTATTCCGATATTCAGATTTGTTTTTTTCATTTTGCCAAATTAATGATATTATTAGATTTTGGCTCTGTTTTCGTCAACTAAATTTCTCTGAACTAACTTATTTATACTGAATTAAAGTAATTTTTACTAAACTAAACTATTACTACTGAAACTTTAACAAATTTCTAAGCATGTAAACTTATTACATTGAACTGAACTTATTTTTATTGAAACTTATTAAAAAAAGTGATGAGATAGAGGTGCAAATGAGCCCGTGTATTCGCGAACAACTCGTGAACAAGCTCAATCAAAGCTCGTTCGTTGAACAAATAAAGAGATAAACACAAATCCAAAGCTCGGTTACTAAATGATCAGCTCGAACACATAGGTTGACTTGCTAAGGCTTGGAACATTTGTTTATACTCAGTAAAAGCTCATTTTAGTCACCAAAATCCTACTTAATTAAAACAAGTTTTAAATAAATTATGTATGACAGAATGGTGAAGCACAAAGCTACCACGCACCAACTAGTAAGTAATAAAGTAACTTTGTTACTATACTACATATTTTTTCCTTTTAATCAAATTTCAATACTACCATGAAGGAAATTATCGTAATAATAGATTTTTCATATTCAACATTAATATAAGTTGACTTATTTTTAATAATAAATAGTAATATTTGCAAATTATGAATTCCTCTAAAAAATGTTGAAAAATTAGTAAAATCGTTGCTTATAAAGGCTTGTTTTATTCTGTTTACATTTGAGCTCGAGCTAACATCTAAATGAGCCAGTCAAGTCGAGCTCGAGCAAGGCTAAAGTAAACGAGCCAAGCTCAGCATACTCGAACAACTTTAAATTTATCAAGCTCAACTCGAACAGACAAATACTCGACTCGGCTCGACTCAACTCATTTGCAGCTCTGGATGAGAACATGGTCTTTATTGTATGGCGTGAAAAAATATTGCACTACAATAATATTTAAAATTAGTGTTCGAACTCATATGATGAAATTTCTAGATTCGCCACTGCAGACTCTAATTGAATGGTCTACCAATGGTGAAATATTGAAATATTTTTTTTGGTGTGAGAGAACCAAAGAGTGGAGTGAGAATCGATCTTAAAATTTCAGGAATCGGGAGAAAAACTTTAACCACTCGAACTATTGAATTAAACCCCCTAACATGTATATGTAGTAATTAACCCCTTAAATTTTTATTGGGCTACTAATTTCAGTTCAAAATTCCTTGAATTCTAATAAGAAATTACGATCAATACAGGAGGTCGTCATATATCACTGTTATTCGTATCTTCATTTATTTATTTTTATTTATTTTTTTTGGTTTGGTTTGCATGCTGATTTTTTTGCTGTTAAGATATTGAAGTGATTGTAGTTCTTTATTGATCAAAATTGAAGTCGAAATATGAAAAATATCAAACTTATCTTATTTGTGTGTAGTAATTTGCATGAAAAATAATTCTATTAAATTTTTGAGAGTCATTTCTGTCTTTATGGATCAAAATTTGAAATAAAAAGGTCAGATCGATTCATTTCAGCATGGAGTGGAAGAGAATTGATTAATTTCACTATTGGATAAAAAAAAGTTGGTGTAATGTTACATATATGTGTTAGGAATAGAAGAATAATTAAGATAGGATAGAGAACAGAAAGTTCATGTAGATACTACATTTATCTCAGTAACGGAGTCAAGACATTGACATACTTAAAATAGCCATTTTTACAAGGAACCCCAAGCCATTTTTGATGTTCAAAGTGTCATAGAAATATTATTATTTTTATAATTTCTCCAATTTTTAGTATTTCTAAAAAATTTTAGATTTTAATTTATTGGAATTTTCTAAACATTTTAAAGCATATTGAAATTTAACCATTTAATTCTCAAATAATTTTCTCTATTAGACACTGTCATGTGCCCAACTTTTTCTTTTTCTTTTAATGCCCACATTTTCTTTTCTTTTTTTTTACTGAGCCTAGGTGCAAAGTAAAAGCGGACTCGAATAGCAATCCGATTTTTTTATATGTTTCCTTTTGGACTGCAACCATTTTCTTAATTTGAAACAATTTTAAAATTATCAAAACATACACTAAATTGATGAAACTTCATTCGGAGTATTTAACATCCATTAGATAACTCCCTAATCATATCACTATTGTCAAGCTACCAAGTAGTGCTATTTGTTTATCAATCTTTTTCATAGCTATATTTACTTGGACTTCACTACTTATAAAATGGATTATGAGTTTTAAATGTCGTGTAATTGCATTTAACTTCAATTACTTAATAATAATTTTTAGACGTTTGGTATCTCCATATGAATATTACTACGTAAATCTCCATAAACTCGTTATATATTACGTAAATCCGTATCCATTATTACAACCACAATGCACAAACTTCGATCCCTTGATAACTCAATTCATGTGAATATGTGCTCGGATAGTAATTATTACTAAGACAAATACACAAAACATTATAACACGAATGGAGTATTAAACATTAGAAAGATCAAAGATGAACGATAAACATAAAAAGCACCTACACTTGCCCAAGAGCCTTAAATGCAATAAGAATCTCTTTTTTTTTAAAAAAATTTCTGAGTTTGATGAAAATAAGCTTTTTCATAATCCACAACAAATTGATGTGACCATGTGGTTTGAACTTCCTTTGTTAAGATGTGTTTAATCTTTCACAAATAATCAATCATTCAAGTCAAAGAACTTATCAAACCCCATCAATGGTGCCACTAAAACATTGTTAATTATTGAATATATCCACACAATGTCTGGCTTAGACGATTAATCTACGTCAAACTTTACATACTCAACGAATCTAAACACATAAACTCAAACCCATTTCTCATTTTATTTTTTTGGCAATTGAAACCCATTTCACATTACATACACGTATTAGAGGATTCTTTGTCACAAGCAGCGAACCACCGCGCTTTTCTTTGTTCACCTTGTCTTTACATCGGGAGACAATACACCAGGAGGGTATAACATCGCTTTTGCCCCCGGGAAATCGATCATATGTTTCCCTATTGCTCCTGTTGGAGAACCGTCGGTGCTCGTGAGGAACAACAAACGGTATGTCCACTCGAGCACCTCCGGGCATAACATCTCCAAGAAGTATGTGACTTTGAACCATGACGGTACAGTCACATATCTGTCACCTCGACACACACCTCGAAATATTGTCCTTGCAGTCCCGTCCACTGATGCCACCGGTATCACATTCACTTGGACCTGCATTTACAATGTTCATGCATTTAGTCCATAGCAGCTCAAACATACTCTAATATAAATAGCAGCATATCATATCCGGAACATTACTAATGAATGATACTCCTTTAGATRACACAATTTATGTATGATCTAGCAGGAAAAGTGATGATACAAATTAAAGGTCTTACCAAGTTACCACTAGACTAAACTAGATAGTTTGGTAATTAAATGTCCAATTAACTCACATGATGATTGCGAATCAAAAATGAGTTTATATAGGAATAAGAAAGGTGAATAATCGCATTGATTTAAAGGCTAATGATCAGAACACCTTGCCCACAATGTTACCAAATACCTTAGGCTGTACTCCAGAAGTAAAAACTAGTTTAAGGAAGCTAATTGCAACAAAATATTATATCTATGATGAAAGGAGCTTACATCTCTTAATTCTTGATCGACTTTCATCCCCGTCTCAGTCAAAACCTTGCCTTGGGTAAACTCAGACTCTATTATACCAGGAGTCACAATTGTAATCTTAATGTCAGAACCTAGTTCCACTCTGAGAGTCTCGTAGAAGGCCGACATAGCTGCCTTGCTTGCCTGTGATCATAACAGAATAGTCATGTATGTAACTCAATTTTGCTAGACGATATAATCAATTCAATAAATTAACTAGTCCTTCTACAAATCTAACATTATAGGTCATCACAGACTAATGAACTATTTGAACACTTTTTTTTTTTAAAAAAAAAAAAACCTTGAATATTGTTATATTATAGCAATGTGCAATTTCGAATATCTATTCATATTTGAATTATCAAATGTGAATTAATATTGTAATTAAACAACTAATGTTGCACCCTATTATGAATAGACAGACGTTGCTGATTGAGTTAAAAGTATAAGTCTAGCAAGTATGGAAATATACATTGTAGAAACTCTCTCTTGTACAGCATCCATGCTGCTGACGACGACATGGCTACAATCTTGCCTCCTGTGTCTCTAAGGTGGGATCGCGGAATCGGTTGATATACACAGCACCCCAGAAGTTTATATCCTGCATTTATCACAATTATTAGTTTGATTGGAAATTAATTAGCTGAGATTGAGAGACTATTATCTCAATTTAACCATCATTCCATGAAGCAAACATAATACATTTTAAAAAAGAAAAAGAAAAAAAAGGACTACTTTACTTATGTGATCAAGTTCTGCATAGAAATCCCTCAGAACACAAAAATCCAATGTAATTCCAATTTGGCACTGATCTATATGAGTAAGTATAGTTACCAAAACAGATCTCATTCTGGTGACGTCTTCTATTTCGTCGAATTGCCAACTCCAACAACACCAGCATTATTGACTAGATGTCCACTGCATTAAAAAGAAAGACTATCAATATTTGATCACTTTCACAGGTATGTTCCGTTATTTAATAGCAGGTAACAATGTAACACTGTTCAATTCCAGAACATGCACAAAGATGACACAAAGTTAGATAAAGAAAGCAAGGAAACAACATCTTCATACATCTTCCAAAGCGTGATAAGGTAGCATCAACAATTCGCCGGCAATCTTCAACTTTAGAAACATCAGCAGCCATCGGCAATACATTCGGTGAGCCCAATTCACACACATATCTGCTACCAACGTAGGCTTTCCTGCCTCCTAGCTGTTAGCACTAAGCATGCCTGTCTTTTGCATATTCATAGGCCAAATGCTGCAACAATATATACCATTAGCTTAGTGACACTGACACAGCACACTAGTATAGCTACATGAAAACCGCCTAAACCCCGTTACATTCTTACATATTTCAATTTATGATGAGTTTATGAATGAACTACTTCCAATGTAACCAAATATTTGCAACAATTGACATTTTTTCTTAATTTATATAAATTCGATCCATTGTGCAAGAATTTGGTTATGGAGGAATTTGTTGTTTCTTAATGATTTGCTAATGCACAAAAATCTTCTTTTACTTCGTAATTAGTTCATTCTTTGTTAGAGAGATCATCAAAAGGGGTATGTAATTTATAGCAATAGTATTACAGAATGAGTCAATTGAAATTGATCAATACAAAAAGAAATATATGCTTATGCATGCAGGATGTTCTTTACAATGAATTTCCGAAATTAGTCTACCACAAGTTTTGTATATTTTTTTCCTATAAATTGCATAATTTATTTTATAATAATATAATAATTCTAATAATTAGAATAAATTAGTGAAATACAATATAATTTCAAAAAATCTTTGAAAGAAAATACTATTTCATAAATATAACAAAAATACAAATAAAAATTAAGTAAAAAAATTTATGAAGAAGAAACTATAATTTATGATATTTGCATTAGAAAAGAATAAATCTTAATTTTATAGATGGAAAAATGATTGATATAATTAATTTACATTACAAAAACTTATGGTAAACTGATTTTGTCAGCCATTGTAAAATTTTCCATGCATAATGCATCATAAAAGAAACAAAGGATTTCATTCATCAAGATGTTTCGTACGGTAATTGGTAACAATACTAAACAAAGAGGGATGGAATGGACGGATAGACACGAATCACACGATATCCCATAACATACTTCTCAAATGTTTTTTTAGACAGAAAATGATTGAATAACCTTGGGTTGCCAACCCTATAGACACAATAATATTGTTATATGTGCAATAAATTGGATAGAAATGGCAGAACCGATTCTAAGGTGTGCGTCTCGCTCAGGCCCGAAATAATGGGCCTCTAATCTGAGTTTTTGTTATAATAAATATGATACAATCCAAATTATAAATGAATTGATGTTTTAGTGGTAAACCTCAGTTTTTAGATATGTATCTAGGTTCAAACCTTCTTAGCCACTTTTCCTCCTTTCATTAATGATTTTCACATGCCCCTAATTCCCTTTTAATTGCTCATTTACTTTTCTTTTCTTTGTTTTTTTATTTGGTTGAATGAATCAACAGTTTTCAATAAGTTGCATTAATTATCATTATATTTGATTCTTATACTTACCCCAATCTTTCAAACTATAGGATCCTAATCCTAAGATTTCAACAAGTTGCAATTGATAATCATTTTAATAAGTTGTCTTTAAATCCTAATTCTTATCAATTAGTTCTATGATAATGTGTAAATTATTAAATCATTTTTAGAATTCTACTATAATAAAGTAATTTTGATTTGTAAGAAAAAAAAACATAATTGATTTAAGGCCTCTACTTAAGATTCGCACATGCCTCCAATATGGCCCTGAGAGATGGTACATAAAATTAATGCTTTAGTCTATTTGACCAATGAAAACTCAAAATAAAAAGGGTTTCAACCCTTATGCTCACTCAACCACTACCCTTTCAAGAAGTCGTTCCGTAGAATTTGAAACGAACTCAATAGTGAAACTTAATTTTGGTTTTTAGTACTCTCTCGTTCTATGAAGAAATATCACAAGAAAAGGAATAGAATTTGATGGGAAATAGGGAAGAATTAATTTGTAACAAATTAATTTCATGGAAGGATTTGGAAGGAAAACTTATCATTTGTTCTCTCCTTTCTTTCCCTTTCCTCACTACTTAATCACTCTTCCATTCTTTTCCCTCCCATTTTGTTTTATTATATACTCCATATGTTCCATACTTCCATGAAGYWKRGATAGACTATTTGGAACAAAAACTTGAAAACTAACGAAATAAAGAAGGGTTATGTTATATGTAGYCCTACATATAAGAATCTAATGGTGGAAAAAAAATCAATTAAATCATCATTTATTATGTCAATTAATATTACAATTTCATCTTAAATTCATAATTTCTTTCCATTTTAAGTACCATATTTAATGCTTATATGTAGCTCTATGGGTTAAATATATATAGCTTTTCCCAATAAAGAAAGCCAATCGGAGCTAAAAAAAATTAAATTGAAGAGTGAAACAAATAAATTGTATTAACAATTATTGGACATGAGTGTTGTAAGTGGACTAAATTTTGAGTACTCCTTCAATTCCACGAAAACGTGTCACGAGAAACGGATATGATTTGATAAGAGAAATAAGGAGAGATTAATTTGTAAAAAATTTGATTAAGAGATTTTGGAGGAAAACTTAACTTGAAGGAAAACTCATCATTTTTTATCCCCTTTCTTTCCTTTCCTCACCTATTCACCCTCCCATTTTTTCCCTCTCATTTTGTTATTCTGACAAAGCTTTAACATATACGGAGTATTTTATAAACTCCATGCTGATGTATACTATTTGGAACAAAAAAAATGAAAACTAATGAAATAAATAAAGGGAGTAGGACTGGGCTAAAAAGAAAATCTAAATTTGAGTGAGAAACAATTAATAAATGGTAGTGTATCAAACAATTGGACACGCATGAGTGCGTGTTGCAARTGGTATATATATAGTCCCAATATAGCGAACTGCTAAAATAAAAATAAAAGATTATTATAAAATATTTTAAAATAAAATAAAATACTCCATCCGTAACGAAAAACTTTCAACAATTTTCATTTTGGATGTAACAAAAATTTCAACAATTTTCATTTTGGATGTAAACAAAATTTTTCATCAATTGTACAATTTCGCTTATTTGGAATATTTTTAATGGTAAATTTTTTACCTACCCTTACTTATCCATCTAATTCAAAAATTAGCTAAATAACTTTTTTTTGGCTTTCATACTTCTTTCCCTCTTTTTTATTAAAGACACAACACTAAATTCTAATAATTATTCATTAGTATTTTAAAATACTTAGAGGCCTTAAGACATTGTTGAAGTTTTCTTTACTGAGGGAACAGATGTTAATGATAAGTTCATGAATGTCTATACAAGAAACGTACATAAATTTCGGAAAAAATTAGTTAACAAATCACTTTTTTCACTTTTGAAAACAACTACTCGTATTTTTTTTATTAAAATAACTACCAATTTTTTTAATTGTTTTTTTTGCGAATCACTGCCAACTTTTAAATTTTGCATCCCGTATTAACACCACAAATCACCCCAACGCGCATTCAATTGCAAAACCACCCAACTTTATTGTTCCCACCTCCAAAACCACCCAACACACCACCAAAACAACTAAATCACCCAACCTTATTACACATAATTTTTAGCTTTTCTTCAGCTATCCATCATTTTTTTGAATAGTTTCTTCAAAATGTAGATATCGAAAAATACATGAAATAGCTCAAGAATCACGTAATTGGATTGTTTTCAAGTATTATGCTTTCTATAAGTTTGAAAATCTAAAAGTGAAATATAGTATTTGCAAAAAAAAAAATATAAAGTGGGTAGTTTTAAATAAAGCAGTTATCCGGTAGTTGTTTTTTAAAAATGCAAAAAAGTTATATTGTTGACAATTTTGCCTAAATTTGGTAAGAAAAAAGTAAACAAATACCAAAGATTTGTTTTGTTTTCTGGTTTTGCATGTTATTTTTCATTTATTTTGATTCATCACATGTTCACTTTCTATAAAATTTGCATAAGAAAAGGTGAAACTAAATAGTTGCACATATAGATGAGTTATATATACCTCGCTCAATTCCAGATGAGCCCCGGTAATGATGACGACTTTACCGGTAACATCTTCGGGGAAGAGACTAGATAGATGGACAAGAAAAACTTGAGAATCTGAAATGGAGGTAGCAAAAACAAGCATGTTATGAAGGTGAAAGGAGCTGCTGTAAATTCAGAATGAGATGTACCAAATCCATCTTTTTCACGTTTCAAGAAACAAAGACAAAAGATATTAGAAGATCAAGGGAGATGAAAGGAGAAGAGAAGTAGCGGTGGAAATGGAGTTGCTGCGTTGACTGATGGCGCCATTGCATAACTTCTTAAGACACGTTGTTCACCTATGCCAGCCCCACACTCTACGTGCCATTTGGCGTGGTTTTACTTTTAATGACAATGATATGATGAAATGAAATGAAAGTCATGAAAACTCGGAGCTCCTCGATTTCAATCATTATTCAGATTTCTTTTTTTAAAATCCTCTATGTTTTTCTAAAAACATAAAAAAGGCTTATTAATGAATTGATAATTAATCAGTGATGAACTTTACAAGGGGACTCACGTGTAACCCACGTGACACCTGAAATTAGGAATATATTTAATATTATCATTTGCAAAATGGAATGTGTACATGTGTTTTTGGTTCCAATGGTCTAATACTTGAACGGTCTTTCACAAGTCGCGGTCAAAACCTACTACGAGTTCTCTTATTTCCTATTACGAAGAACAAACATAGGCATCAACTCACACAAACTCCTCCCAACATATCCCTCATCAAACAATAGTTCAAACCTTTTAGGGTTTGTGTTGACACGCAATATATATTCACTAGTTTTTTTACCACGCGATGCGTACTTGCATTTAAAAATTATTGTATCTTAATAGGAACAATAATATAAAAGATACTAGCTACTAGGTTGACTTTAATTTTTTATTACTGATACTTACTTATAGATAAATTAGTAAGTTATATCACCATGTTTAATTATTTATTAATATACACACTTTTAAGTTCTTTTTTGTCATCAAAGTGTTTTAATGTCAATTTTAATTTCAAATTTTAAAAATAGTCATTTTAACTTTCTTAATTTACAACATGGTAAGTTGCTTTTGATTATATTTGATTGTGATTTTTTAGGAAGTTATTTAACTTGATGGCAAATAATTATTTTAAAAGAGGGGGTAGGGTGGTAATTTGGGGACACCACGCGACTCCCTTCCTTATATAATGAGATAACAAATCTCTACGCCTCACTAACTTTCTTTATCTCTTTTTATTTACACCCATACCCCACTAAATTCCATCATATCCATACAAAACCTCTCTCAACTTTTCATACCCCTTCAACTTTCAAACCCCATAACGATCACCATCAATAAGGGTTTAAAAATCAAACCTATACTCACACACAACCCCGCTATGAATCCTTATTGTGAGTGCCCTTATCTTACCAATCCTCATTTAATTATTTTCTATTCACAACAATCCTTTAAAGGTTTTTCGGTTATAACTATTATATTAATTTAGTTTTTCTTATCCAAGGGGATATGTCCAGTGTTCAGTTTGTATTTTAATAAATAGGATTAGACGTAAAAATGTATTTCCCATTTACAATGTTTTTTGTACTAAATATAAAAATATAAACTGTAGTGGAAAACCATTATCCTCCTTGTTGAAAAACAATTTACCTCAAATTTGAGGAAAATAATTTACATCAAGTACATCACTTTGGGTGGAGAGAAACATTTTTCCTAACAATGAGTAATGACTTTTATTTCTCAAACAAAATTAAAATAATTAAAATGAGAAAATTATTTACATGCAACCCATAGCGGAAAACCTTCTGAAAAATAAATTTCAATAATAAAAGATTTTCTCTATAAAAATCTTTTTTCATTGAAAATTTTAACACCATTCAATGCGACCCTAAGCTTGAAAATTGTAGTTTAAAAACTTAAATCTCACAATTCTACCTTGATATTTGTGAGCATATTTCCACTATATATGTAACCTTTCAATTGCATTACTTTGTGTAATCTAAACTTATGTCAAAAATAGCAATAATGAAACCAACATACGAGACAATAGATATTACTCAACTTAGTCTATAGAAAGCTGCCAAGTTACCTGAAAGAGAAATTATTTTTTGTGCTACACCAAAAAATGTCTAGGTCCGCCCCTTTGAACTTTAGCAAGGCGTTTACTCATGTTTGTCTCGCAATGATAATTAAGACGTTACTGAAACTTAATCACCTTGGTTCATTCTCGATTAGTTGATGGTAAATGATGGTAGCAAAAAAACATATTGGCCTATGAAAGGTTCAATCAATTAGACAGTGAAAATATGTTAGTATTCCAAAAAAATTATTAAGTTAAAATAATTTTAATTTAGTAAAAATAATTTCAATGCTTAAAATGGAATAAGTTGCTTAAGAATCACAAAAACCAAATTTAGTTAATAAAATACAGTATACTCCCTTAATTCAGTTTACTTGCTACATACATTTGTTTTTCCATATTTGACGAGTCACAACTTTAAAAGTTTATATCTGTAAGTTATATATGGAAAAAGTTACACAGAATACCTAATAGCAAGGTTGTAGAGTGTGCGGTGGAAGTGAAGATGTGTATGATTGAGAATAATGAATGGAATTGATAATAGGCAAGATAATTAATAGAAGTGAACATATGATTTTATGTAACGACGAGTACTTTTAATTTATTCCACTATATAAAATAGGAGAATACAATTATCCCTTAAAGGGTATGTATTATAGAGTAATTATAGTTTTTTTACCTGTGCAAAGCACAAGCAACATTTTTAGTTAAACTATATCTGTTTTATAATTTTGAAAGTATTAAATACTCCCTACGTATTTTAGTTGTTCCAGTTTCCATTTTGGGATGTTTTCAAATAATTATTCCAAACCAATTTAAAAATGACTTTATTACTTTTTACCTACTTTAATTACT
>SNQN01005540.1:0-11888 GCA_008642245.1 Bassia scoparia | reverse complement strand
CAAACATTAATAGATTTACTCCTCTAAAAGTCAACTTTCATTAACTTTACACCTAACTCTATTCACCCAAAATCTACTTTCTCCAAAAAAAAAATCACATCACCAAATTTATTCTGTTACCTAACTTACTCACATATTTTAATCTAACTCAAATGCAATCTTATATACTACTTGAGACCAATGTTGGTATGGAACATCTGTTTAAAAAGACCTGTTAGGGAGTTAATAAATACACGGAGAAATTAGAATGACAAAACATGGGAAAACAAACAGTTTTACAAGTTGTCAGGCGTTAGTTTTACATAAATGAATAATGTTATCCTACATGCATACTTTAAGGTGATTTTTAATAGGTGGATGATATTGTTTTAATTTCAGTGTTTCTTTTTAACACATAAGCGATGAAAAAATAAGTATAGATATGTTAATAGTTGAATTGAACTTAATTGTTGTAGAATTAGTGATGAAATAAATCAAAGGAAGATGAAAGAAAAATTAAATAATATAATAAATAAGGATGAATAGGATATGAATTAGAGAATTGAAGAAGTTGGAGAAGGTATAAGAATTTTAGAAAACTGAAAGTTAAATTTAGAGTGTAATTGAAATATGATATGTCATTGAGATGAAGAAATGAGAAGAAGGAATGATTTGAGAGAATCCACATGTCATTTATGTGTGGTTGAGTGGAGGGTTTTAATAGGTATGAGAGGTATAGATATGATCTTATATATTTACTTGCTAATGATATTAAAATTAGTGGAATAATAGGATACATATATATGTGGAGGATTAACAGGAGGTGTTTTATGTTTTTTTTTTTTTTTTTGAAGATAAAGTAACAGGGAAAAAAAGACAGGACAGTTTCTCTCAAGACTGTAACCTAGTTTATCAAAATTCATATAAAGAGAAATTTGCATCTACGAAGGATCATGTTTGAATAATAGGGGGTATGGCTAAAGAGGCCAAATATCAAAATCGGTTAGCTTCGGATATATATATGAATGGCATATGCATAAATTAAGGAGGTCAAATAATATGCAAATATTTCCTTAGCGCTGGGATAGATACAGGGAACTAGAGGAGAACCTGCGGACATATTAATAATTGTAAGGTTATCATCTCGATGGATACGCTTGTAGCCTAGGGAGGTAAACGAGAAGAAGATATCTTAGTAGAGCAGAGTTTAGCCGACTCAAGGGAAGCGAAACGAGTAGGAGCGAGAGCCAAGCGCGTTATACATGGTCAGGAGAATCATGCTCCGGAAGGCATTCATTGATTTGAACAATACAAAATTTAAGTTAATATGCCCTAGAGGGGAGAGGTGACCAGAAACAGGATGAACGAGAGATGTGGGGAAGGGGAGGCAAAGAAACAGTAGGGCAGAATCAATAGTAAGCGACTGTAACGCATTCAGAAAAGGAGGAAATGACCCTGAATAGTCGAACATGGGGAGGGTGATTTTTGAAAAAATAGTGCATTACGTGATTTCGCAAATTCTCTAAGGAGATAAAAATTTACAAGAACGTAAGCTGAATTTGGAATGAAGAGCTTAATTGTTCAACAAAAGAATCCACTAAATACAGAAGAGGACCAAACCATCTGAAGGAGTTTAGGATTTTGCCACAAGCGGCACAATTGCTTGGGGCACGTAAGAAGAGGTACTAGTGGTTCAGGTGACACAAGCAGGAAAAAAAGGCAGACATAACTAGAGGAAATCCAATTGGGAGGGATAAATGTCAACGCCCATCTAGAGGGACAGTCAATATTGCGGAGGATAAAATGTCACGGTGCCGGTATACTATGGTGTAATAATTGCCAGAAAAAGAGTTGGAAAAGTTTCGTGGCAAACAGAAGCTTCAAAGCATGATTTACTCCAAAGATTAAGGGAGAAGATATCCAAGCCAATGAGCAAGCACACTAAGGACAAGAAAAAGGAAGTTTGCCTGAAACCGGCCTTTTGGTTATCGTCGAATTTTGGTTTAATGGCAGGGGCGACGAATCGGAGTGCGACCAATTTTGGGATAGGATTGCTGAAACCTTGGTTTTCGCTAATTTCATTTTAGCGACTTTTGAAATTTTTAAGGTAGTGGTCGCAAATTTTAGCGACTAGCCTAGGTACTAATTAGCAGATCTAACTTTTCAAGTTTGAGATACAATATGGTAAGTTGCATAATTTTTTTTTTGCGACTGGATGTTATTTTTAGAGACGCAACCGAGTAGTTGCATGATTTTAGCGACTAATTTATGATATTGGCTACCAAATGGGTAGTTTGGTTTATATTTATTAATAATCGGAGACTAGATGTTTGATTATGCTATTTTAACTTTCGTGACTACGTATGCTTTACGCAACTACAAATGGTGGTCGCTAAAAAATAGCGCTAAATAAATTAATCGAGACTTACACTTTTTGGTTTGCCATTTTTCGCAACTAATCTTTTTACAAAAATCAAAGAGACCATTTCTATCAAGCACTTATATTGGAGAACTCAGCCTTATATAGAAATGCATTAATTATCCCCTGGTGCATACTATATAGCTAATCCTGTACCGCATAAATTGCGGATCAAATACTGAGCACATAATTCGTTCGTTCCAAAAATTACATCATAAAATTAAAATTAAACCAAGACCATCTTATAAACCATGAAAACAAACCAACCAAAATAAAATACAATCATCTTAGAAGCACTTGGCCCCATCCAAGGACTACTTTTTGAGAATTCCATTACTATTTTACAGCAACTAATCAAGTGAAAACTTAAGCTTAAAAAGAGGAAGGTAATACATAGGTCAAATCTCCAATTACTAAAGAGAAAAGAGCAGAATAAATGGCATACTTTTTTCTCTTTTGCTAGGTAGACATGACCGAACTTTCCTCGACCAAGGGGGTTTCCAATATCAAAATYGTTWATTGTCCGTCTTTTCTTCATTGCTACAGGCACCTCTCCAGAAGCCTACAARCACAAATGTACAGGARATTCTTCAAAATTCGTGATTTTCAAAACAGTACACAATTTAATTCATCATACATTAGGCAATCTAAGCTCAAAATTATCAAACGCAAAGCAAGCTAACAAAAAATGATTTCTAAAATCAAATTTAAGGACAAATCCATTCTTCTCCAGGAAAAGCAATCTAGGAATATTGACCTTTGTTGATGATTGCCCTACCAGAGGCAGTGAAGCATCGACAATTTCTTCTGGCTTTTGAGCATCTTTATCATTGGCAACCCTAACTTCCGGGACACAGCCATTACACTGCCACCACTTGAACTGGGGAACAACCATAGGAGGTAGCTCAATTGGCTCAGCTGAGTCCTTTAAAGGGAATGGATAGCAAACTTTTGGATCTTTTTTCGGACTTCTAATACATACCCACTGCATACAATAACAACAACAACAACAACATCAGTTGCAAGTGTCTTTAAAAACATATTATTTGCAACCATATGCTGACAGTGAAGGCACACCAACTGATATGGTGCTAGAAACAAATACAGTCACTAAAAAAAATGAAACAAAATGAAAGTTTGAAACTTGAGTGAAGCAATTCTATTTGGTGATTATATAACTAGTCTTCTCATCAATTTTTGATACCACCATGACAAAGCAAAGCAAAAACTGTGAAATAACTTTGCAGACTTCTGCAAAACTATTTTAACAGATTTAACTACTCATCAGCACGCTTATAAATAGGCATATAAATAAGAAGAAACTCACTAACTCAATACCCGAGTATCAATAATTTTCCATTTACATCTAATTCTAAATTGACATGTAGAATTATAAAATATGTGTGCCTGTAGATGATGAATAGAATGACAACACCATCATTGGTAAAACCAAATAAGTCTAAAGTATTTAGACTTATAACACTTATTTGTCACCTAATTCTACTTTACCATAATCATATACTCCGTATTAATAAGCTGGCTGTAAATTAGCTAATTTTTATCAAATTATCAAACAAGTGAGGGAAACAAGGAAATTAAAAAAAAATGATACAAATTAATACAACAATCAGTTTGTCAAATAATCAGTGTAAATTTCTAATAAGACTACTGCTACTATGTAAATCGTATGGCCAACAGCCCATCAAACTCACATGCTTCTCTTACTCCGACCTCCAATCCTCAACCAATAAAATAAAATCAGGACAATTCCCTTCCTCATGCTCTAGCCAACAGATCTGATCATATCCTTCAATCCTTTGCTACTTATAATAATGAAATATTGAATGTAGGACACCATCACATTTTAATTTTACTCTTCTCAATCTCATGGCATTCGTTACTACTAATTCAAAGGCTTAATTGAACACCACAAACTTGAAATTGAGACCAACTCAAAGGCTAACCTAAATATACATGTAAAATAATGAGATAATTGACTGAGATTCTTGAGTTTTTGTTTACCTGAGGTTAGATATGGGTGGAGGCCCTTCGGTGGTTAGAACTTGAGTGCTGGACGGCGAGCGGTGCTCAGAATGTCGATGTCGCGTGGCTCGGCGTCGACTTCAATTGTTGGGTGCGTGGATGGTGAGGTGTGCTCAGCACGTGATGAGACGAGGCAGGCGAGGAAGCGGCGTTGCGCCGTGGTACAGTGGGCTGGTTTGGCGGCGTTGGGTTATTGAATAATGTACAGAGAGAATGGAGTAGTGAGTATTGTTTTGGTGAGTAGAAACTCTTCGTGAGTAATTGAGTAGATAGGGTAAGGGAAGTGACAAATGTGTAGTTGTGTACAAAAAGTAAAATATAAAAACTCCTAGCGACACTAGTGTAGTCGCAATTCCTAGCAACTACTTAGTATTCGGTTTCTATGAAAAAATGACTTAGTCGCTATAGAATTATAAATAGCAACAAATTTTAACATATGGTAGCGACTACCAAGTAGTCGCTATAAGAAAAAGGTAGTCGCAAAAAAAAGACAATTAGCGACTACTTTAGCAACCAACTATTTTTTAGTTGCAAAATTGCAACTACTAGTCGATCTCCTTCAGTCGCTAAACTAGTTTTTTGCGACTACATTTTTGGTCAGTCGCAATTTTCAGTCGCTAAACCGCCTTTTTCTTGTTAGTGACAAGTGGCGAATTTAACTGTAATTTACCAGACTTTGAAAAACCCTAACAAAGTTCATCAAATAGCGGAGAAGCGGGGATGAGAATGCCTAAAATGTGCGAAATAACTTGAGTGGAACTAAGAGAAAGAAAGGGAAATCTCATGAGTTATCAGGGAGAATACACGAATCTACCGTTAATTCTACGTTAGAAACATTAGCGGGGTCCACATGAAAGTACATAAGATGTTAGTGGAAAAAACCCAATTGTCTAGCCAAAACAAATATTGGTACCATTTCCAACTTTCCAACGAAATCCCTTTGAGAAGTAAAGGGCGAGTACTGCAAATTGCTTTCCAAATGAGAGAATCATTAGGTTGTGTCTTATATTCAAAATAAGATTTAGAATAGAGGTACTTGCTATGAATTGAATGGAACCAAAGGTTAGAAGTGTCAGAAAGTACTTCTAAAAAGTTGTATTAGCTGAACGGTTTTCCGGAATACAAGTCCTCCTTGAGATTTTGGCATACAATAAGATGACCAAGAAATCAAAGGGAGAGACGATTTATGGGGTTCTGTATGTCTCCAGAAAAAGTTACGATTAATAGCATCTGATTATTTATTGCAAGTGGTAGCTGGAAGTTAGCAGTAGTCATAGCATAGGAGGTAGGCAGATAAATGACTCTGAATTAGAATAGTTTTACCGGCTTTTGATGTAAACTTAGGTTGCCCAAGAATTTAAATGTCTTTCGGCATTCTGTATCAAAAAAATGGAACGAAGTTTCTTGAACTTGGCCTGGTTAAAAAAGACACTAAGTAGCGACCCAAGAAAACTTTGACGTCATATTAAAAGTACCAGTGAGTCGACGCTTAGTTGAATTGTGAACCAATTTGAAAAAACAATGAAAGATTTACTAAAATTCATAAGTTGGCCAGACATATTGGAGAACGAATATAAAATATTGTTAAGGTGTGTAATAGCAGAAGTAGTAGCTTTATAAAACAGTAAACTATCGTCCGCAAAAAGGAGGTRAGGGAGAGGTGGGGTCGAGGGGCACAACTTAACCCCAAGTCCAGAAGTATGAAGAAGGGAGCAACGAAGGAGGCTACGTGAAAGGACTTCCATACAGATAATAAAAAGGGCAAGAGATAGGGGAGCCCCTTGACGTAACCCACGAGTAGGTAGAATAATTGAGGAGGTGGAGTTATTAATAGAGGGAGAATAAAAGACTATAGTGATAGCTGAACGAATCCAATTGATGCATGTAGAGTTAAAACCAAAAGCGGTCAGAGTAGCCCAAAGAAAATCCCGTTCCAGACGTTCATAAGCCTTTTCCATATCTAATTTTAGAGCTAACTAACCARTATGGTTCTTTGATTTGGAGAAAAGGTTGAGGGCTTCATTTGTGGACAAGAAGGATATTATCTTGAATTGCGCGATCAGGCGCAAAGGCACTTTGATATGGACTTATTAATTTACTAAGAAACKATTTCAGGCGATTAACCAAAATCTTAGAGATTGCTTTATAAATAGTGTTACAAAGGCTGATTGGCATGTAYTGATGGGCCTTAGATGGATCAGACACTTTAGGGATTAGAGTAATAATAGTATGGTTAAGTTGGCGTAACATGTGACCATGAAAAAAGAAACCMWGTATGGCTTTGGTAATATCAGTGCTTATAATTTGCCAATAAGATTGGAAAAATTTAGGGTCGAAGCCATCAGAACTAGGTGCCTTATAAGGACACATGTCAAAAATTACTAATTTAATTTCATCCGGCGAAATTGGAGYCGTTAAGATAAGATTATCTTCAKGTGTGATAWTGGTAGGTAGCCAAGAGAGATCAAATGAACAAGCTGTAGGAAAAGCAGAGGTAAAGCGTTTAGTAAACTCAATAAAAAATAAACTTGCAACATCCGCCGGTTGGTCAACCCATTGGTCAAGTTCATTTTGAAGTCTAAAAATTAGTGATTTCCGTTTACATTCTTTCAAAACATTATGGAAAAAACGAGTGTTACGATCACCTTGAGTTAACCAAGAATTATGGGCATATATTTTCCCCAGTGATTTTGGCAAAAAGCAAGCAATTTTTCACGTTAAAGTAACAGACCTGTAAGATGTTGGTCAATATGTAAGTTAAAAGGATACAGTTGATATTGGGATTCCACATTTTAGAATTTTATSATGATTAATTCGAAGTTTATTTTGAATGTTACCTTACTTGCGAGAATGCCAATCTTTGAGGGCAACCTTAATGAATGTTAGTTTCTTCGCTATACAAAACAAATGGGGGCCCTGAATACAGTTGAGCCAACACTTACGTACAATAGACTCAGCCTCCTTATCAAGGGTCCAAGCATTCTAGAAGMGGAATGTGGAGAKTAAGGATGTGGAAAAGGTCGAGGTAGAAGGACATATAGGGCTATGATCGAAACAAGAAAAGTGTTCATAAGATAGGGAAGCAGAAGGACAAAATAATAGGCCAAGAAGGACGGTTTATGTATTTATGTGTGGCTCATTGTATGATTGTGTGGCTTCCTTGTTCTTGTATGCTTTGAATGTATGCTCAAAACTAATATATTTATACTTGAACAGTTGAACTATAGAACTCGTGAAAGGTTCAAGGTTCAAGATCAGTCTAGAATTTTCCACATAATTTATGCTCTAGAATTGTTGATGAGCATGTACGAATGCTCCATRATTCTCTAGTAATGTTTTTCAAGAGAAATCATAAAWTAATTTCTACCCCCACCTTTTTGAGGAAAAATGTAGAAGTACATAAAATTTGGGCCACACTTAACCTAACAATACCTACATTTTCAAAGTACTTGTTGATATAAATAAAAAAATATTTTATATGACTTTGTTATTATTTGTGTATATAAAATTAATATAATCAAATTTACATATTAAGTAACGTCACTTTATCAAATGTTAGGTGTGTTCACAAAAAAGGTACCCGATGCTAGACTTGGAATCGGTCCAAACACGTTGATTTTGGCGCCGGATGCGGTGTAACTAGATCCTAAAAGGGGGACAGCAATATATTAGAGTTGTGTTTGCGAGTGTGATTTGGGGTAGATCTCAAAATTGGAAACCCAAATTGGGTTTTTGGTACGGGGTACTTAAAATTGAATCGTTATCTTATGTAATTTTGATCGAGCTCATTAAAAACCAAACTAATCCATTCATTTTTCATCTTCGTGTACGTCCCAATTTACCTAACATTTCTATTGTCACTTACTCATTTTGTCAACCACTTGACTCTTAAAACACTCATCTTATCTTTCTACTCTAAAGCCCATTGCTCCTAAAATTTGAAAATCGAATCAAAGTATTCAACCAAAAATTCCCCAAATTCTAAGGTACGTACATCGTTTTCTTATTTTTTTGATTTTTCAAAGAACTTTTTGTTACGTATTACTGGTTAGTACTTAGTTTTGATTTTAATGAATTTTGTGTTGTTAAGTGTTAATTTGATGTTGTTAAAACTTAAAATGAATTAAGTGTGTTGTTGTTAGAATCATTTATTAGGTGTTTGAATTAGTGTGTTAATTTTCAAATATATTTTTTAGATAGTTTATGCGATTTTAGAAGAAAAATGAATTTCTATGCTGTTTTTTTTTTAAAATTACTTTTGTTGCTAACTTTTTTGATTTTAAGTGCTAGAAGAGTGGAATGTATTATTCAACTTACAAGTATGCAAAGAAGATTGACATTCCAAGCATAGCGGATCTAGATTGTATACAGTAGTACACATGATCACACAATAAGGGCTATGTAAAAAATGCACAGTATACAGACAATTATTGTCATATGGCTAGTGGTTGGTGCTTTATATTTGGATGCGTGCCAAGGATCAAACCTAGTGAGTTACAAATTTCATTTTTTTGTTTCATTTTACAACATCCCAACTCACATGCTCTCTTCTATCACCTCAAACCCCAACCTCAAACCTAAATCACTTAACCTATCAATAGATCTTTTCAGAACCAGTGGCGACGGCGATGGAACTACCGACCAAGCAGTGGTTTTGTAGACACTCGTACTCTCAATCAAAATTCATGAAAGTCCATTATCAACTGCAACAATTCGTGTTGTTGTTGTTGCTCTTGAGAAGACCTTTATTTAGTCTTTCATTTTGTTTTTTCGATAATCATTCATTTATTGAAATCTTTGTGTAATTGCATTGTTTGTTTATTCAAACAATCGATTTTTTCAATATTTTGATATTGAAATTTAATTAGCTTAATTTATGTTTGATGACATATCAATCAATCATTCATCAGAGCCTTAATCCATATGTGGGTTGGCTAAGTAACCAAACTTGATTATTCCGAGAGGTCATTCACATGAATTTTCCTCTCCCTCCTTACAATCAAAAGTCTCATCCGCTTGTAAATCACAATTTCGAATCCTTTTAACTTCCTCCCACCAAGTCATTTTCGGCTCCCTCACTCATTTAAATCTCTCTGATCAATTTTCCACTCTCCGCACCGGTGCCTCCTGAGGTCTCCGTCTTACATGTCCAAACAACGCATACGGTTTTCCTTAACTTGTTGCAATATCTACAACACCAATTTCTCATGTATAACTTCATTCCTGATTCTATCCGCGAGTATATCCAACATCATCTCAACATTCGCATCTCGTGACCCAACCTTATGAATATCTCTTTCTTGGAGACCCAACATACCGTACCATAGAGCAATATTGGTCAAATAACAGTCATTAGTAGATTTTCCCTTGAACCTTAGAGGGATGCTTCAATCGCACAACATCCCGTAGCCGCTCTCCATTTAAGCCACCCTAACTAATCCTGTGAGCCACATCTTGATCAATTTCCCATTCATTTGGATGATTGACCCAAGGTACTTAATCATTCACTATGCAAGACTTTTTCCGGCTAACTCACCATCTCATCATTTGTACCTCGTTATGACAAAATGACATTCCAAATACTCAGTTTTGCTCCGACTTAGCTTAAATCCTCGAGTATTCCAACCTTTGTCTCCATTGTTTCCAACTTGGCACTACCTAGTTTTTATTTTCATCCACTATAATACAATATTATCTGCAAATAGCATACATATGGCCGCTCATCTTGGATTGGCCTTGTACTTCATCTACAACCAATGCAAAAAAGGAAGGCTCAATGCGATCCTTGATGCAAACTAATTGTTATGAGGAAGTCCTTCGTCAATCCATCACACGTCTTCACATTTATTGCACATCTTCGATACATGTCCTGAACCAGGTAACATACCTTCGGGGAATTCTTTTTTACTTGCCCCCAATACTATCTATGGTACTTGTCATAAGCCTTCTCTAGACGTGAATAACACTATGGAGCTCCTTCTTTTGCCTATAAAAATGAATTGCTTCATTGTGGATTCTCCAAGCATAAAACAAACTGGTTTCTGAGTATGCTAGTGCCTTTCCATTAACCGATCTTCTATTACTTGTTCTTACATTTCATAGTGTGGCTTTATAGCTTGATTTGCGCTTGTTAGTTAGCGCAATCTGTTTGGAGACATTGGTTGTCGTCTTTTGTTGCTTTATATAATTGTAACAAGGGTGGCTATTGACGCAGATTTTGAGGATCCTCAATGGTTTTGCGCCTATGCCTTGTTAACAGGCTTTTGTTTAACGCAATCAAAGTACGCAACCTTACTGAGGGCAGCTCCCAACTCCTGACAGGTAATGTTTTAAGCTAGGGTTGTGAGTTAGCGCTGCGGGCATGCGCGGATCCAACCGCGTCTTCGGGTGTTTATCTCTCTCAATGCAGAACCTCACCTGCTCCTCTTCTAATCTCCGTACAGAACTCGCATTGGAATTTTCTTCCTTACTCAAAACGTAGTCGCTCATATGTCGAATGCGCCTTGGTCCATGATAAGACAACTCTGTCGTAATATTTCCTTTCCACTTATGTTGATATCCT
Organism: Bassia scoparia; assembly: GCA_008642245.1. Classification (NCBI taxonomy): domain Eukaryota; kingdom Viridiplantae; phylum Streptophyta; class Magnoliopsida; order Caryophyllales; family Amaranthaceae; genus Bassia; species Bassia scoparia. The sequence continues at coordinate 885 of SNQN01005540.1, read as the reverse complement.
CGTCTTGAACCAAAACCTTGTTGTTCTTGTCTTTGACACAGTTGATCGTACCAATAGCCTTCCTCGACTCTTGTCTTCTCTTCGCCATCTTATAAATCTCTTTTTCTCCTTCTTTGGAGTCCAATCTTTCATAAACTTCTTGTTAAGCCTTTTCTTTAGCTTGTCGCACAGCTACCTTTGCTTTACTTTTAGCATCTCTATATGCTGCCTTAGTTTCATCTGTCTTGCTTTTTCCCAAGGCTCGATAACAATCCCTTTTGTGTTTAATTACTGCTTGCACTTCTGCATCCCAGCATGAAGTATCTCTGTGCACCATATTTCTCCCCTTTGATTCCCCTATGACCTCTTTGGCCACTCTTAGGAAACAATTCTTCATTTTCAACCAAGTAGCATCTGGATCCACCTCATCAACCCAATTAGCCTCGTTGATCACTTTTTCGCTGAAAACCTTAGCTTTCGCATCCTTTAAGGTCCACCATCTTATCCTTGGCTCCCCTTGGCTACGCTTCTATTTGATAACATGCAAAACGATTTTCTTTTGCAAATTTTTTTGGCCTTTTTTGAACCAAATTTATATTATTAGAAAAAAAAAGTGATTAAATGGAATTATATATAGCAATAATCAACGCACTTTAAAAGTATGTTTTGCATAAGGCTTTGATTTTTGTTGTTGATATTGTTGATAGTTTTTGTAATGAATTCATGAATAAATTTCTATTTGTTTGTAATTTAATATGAATTGAAATCATGATTGAATTATGATTTTTCTATTAAATACCCTTAAAGTTTTGCATTTTCTACAATATATACCTACAAAAATTTTCTTCTACAATATGGTGTGCCTCGAAATTCCGGTTTGTTTGATATATTATGGACCTCCATCGG
>SNQN01005539.1:21520-36210 GCA_008642245.1 Bassia scoparia | reverse complement strand
TTAGATCAGAAAAGACTACTTCACATCCTATTTACTTGCATATCGTAGGGAGCACATTTTACTTTATGTAACCTCCAGTGACAACCTTTTCAATCGATTACACTAATAGGCAATCTATTAAAATATATCTTTTAGATCATATCATGAATCTTTAATAGATGATTTTATATTAATGGGTTATCTATATATTATGCATTCTAATTATTATACTAATCAATAGGGAGTTCTTCAATATAGGTTAAGTATACTCGATAAACTCTTTTCTAATGGAATATATTTCCAAATTTTTTTTCATCGATCATGAATGATGTTTACAACCATCTCTTTCTGTAAGTTGCAAGGCCTCCTCGAGTTCTTCCTTTTGAGATCAGTCGATGCAAACTATTATTTGCGCTTAACTAAAGAAAGAGAATATTTCTATGCATCTATCTACTATCTAGCAAGACGCTTATGGACTCAAATCACTACCACCACTGAAAGATACTACTCTGTATGCTTGATAAGGTCGACACCTAGCACCGAAATCATGTTTTATACGATTATGCAACCCTGATACGATATCTCAATTATCAAACAAAGAATCCAACTAACTCATCGTTGATTCTCCTTGCCTCAAGTAACTAATTCATGATAAAAGTGACAAGTGACTATCACCTTCAGATCCAATGGAATAAAAATCGAATTCTTTTCTGGGTTTCATGTTGGAGTATATATAATTTCTGCGTAGGATATCACAACGTTGCAGCAATTTCACTATTCTCCTACTACTCCATTGATTGTATCACTTGACATCTGAACATTTATTTGGTCCAAATTGTACATAGGAGAGCTTAAGTATCACCGTATTATTTATCTTCTCAATAGAAGCTATTATCTATAAACAAATGATGATAAAACACGTAATTATCATAATCAATTATGATTGTTGAAAAAATAGTTCTATTTAAAAATTTACACCCTACTTGTTTCTAAAATATGTACAATAGTTGTCTGTATGATCTATATCGCATAATGTGTTATCAGACACCAATGAAAATCTTTATCATTACTAGCGTGATCTGTAGGCTCATATTTGTCGTCCTATTACACATCAAAATCAAACAGACCACAATAGAACGTTCAAGATTTATCAAATGCTTTCATATTATTATAAGTATCCTCACTTCCATTTACTAAGACGCTAAATCTTATTTGATACCTCACTCTGTCAATAAACTATACGCATGAAATGCTCCATAAAAGCACACATTAATCAATAGTTGGCATTATTACAGATCCAGTTTCATCCTCTCTGAAGGTCTATCGTGCCATTACTCTATTTGTCTTTCCTCCTATCCGTCCATTGGTTAAACCTAATTACAACTAGCAGGAAATCGCACTCTAATACCCGTTGATAAATATATGCGCTCAAAAGAAAATTTAACCACTTCTAATCCAAGTGACCACTTTACAAAATAACACCCCTTAATCCCTCTAAAAATTGATTTATGCATAGGATAACCCAATTATCCAAATCTAATAAGTGAATAGAAGAATAACTACACTTACTGATAATTCTATGATCTATTCATCGAACTTATTGGATCAACTTAACTACCCACGACAAAACCATCGCCAAGTTGCGGCTACCAGATACTGATGACTCAAAATAATATCGCAACGCTTGGAGGAATGAACCTAAGTCCCAAAATCCTAAAAAAGATGGAGTAGCACACATAGATAACACATCTATGGGCATACAACAGCCTTTTAAACTCCGATTTGGCCACCGTTCCGCAGTCTATCACATTTGGTTAATTGTTCATATCACGAGAGCTCCATTTGCACCTCCTTAGTTAGGCTTATTACAATTGACTATAGAGCATTCTATCTTATTCAAGAATTGACTTCCAATGAATTCTAACGCTGCGAAAAAAACTTATCTTGCTATCACTGAAACAATTTAGGATATGTTTTCCATCTTGGTACTTATGATATTGAGTCAAGTCTCATACATATCAAATTGATAAACTACTAAAGATGCACGATAGAATAATTATGACACTGGATATATTTCTACATTAGGACATAGCAGCATCTATACTTGTTCTCAAAACTCCTAGAATCTACGACATTTTTTATAAAGCCCAATCACATTACTATCGACCAGCCCATTCCATCACTTCACATATTGATAAGTTCTAAGTACGATGACCTTTCATAAATGACAATTGAAAAGTTTAAACAACATCAAAAATATATCAATGAAGTCGCTAATTTGCTCGACTTCTTACCGAGAAATACATGTCCATTTCCTAAAACTAAAAAAATTACCCAGTGCTCGTATCGTAAATAATCCCGCATCTACAAGCCAACCACTAGCTATTACCCTTTAATAGAATATCGACCACTATATAAGCCTGTAAGAGATGTTTTGAGTGGAGTGAAATAATCAGGGATTAATTCTAAATTCCACTAAAGTTAAGGAAACAAAAGCTTCGCTAAACCCTCAAAAACCCATCCATCAGGATCAAACACTGGATCATCAGTCTATACCTTGAAATGATTCAATCGATTGAGTAACACTCAATTCTGATTAATTATATGATCAACCCCAAACCGATAGTTCATTGTCCAAACCTACTCCAGTTCATAAACCACTTATCTTCGGATTGTTGTAATCATCGACTGCAAACAATAATTTTGATCATAGCCAAAAATCGGTTCATCAAACCGATCTTGTCATTGATTACTTTGTATCGACTCGAGATTGGAATTAGCCTATAGGCCAACACGATGCAAGTCAAACCACGTTGGTAGTTTGATTCTCGATCGACTCGCATTATGAAAGAAATAATCTCGAAATCCCAAACCATCCGGTCAATCCAAGACCATCATTTGGTGGATAGTTTTGAGTTCATGCCGATCGACCTCATAATTAGAAACAAAATAATATATCACGAATCCCAAACCCGTTCAGTCAACACCACACATCTTAGTCCTATCTTTAATAAATAGCAACATTTTAATTATCCATACTTCCTATTACTACTCTCACTCCTTATCCATTCACATTCTCACACTTTATCCTCCGCTCTTCATATCTTTCTCTCCATACGTTATTCATTTCCCCTCAATCACCATTTTCTTAACCTTTACATAATCTAATCTCTTGCACTATCACTACAAAATATCAACCAAAACTCCAAAAAACCACAAAAACTTACAATAATTACCACATACTCTCCACAATTAACTTACTCCATTATTCCCACCAATCTTACTAATACCAAAACTCTCCTCTTTTCACTCACATCTCTACTATCCATCTCTCTTCTCTCACTCACTCCCAACTTCAAATAATATACAATCACACTACAAAAAACTAACCATTTAAATACCTCAAAAGAAACGAAAATAAGAACCCCATGAACAACCTCCTTTACTCTATTCACTAATGCAAGATAGATTCCCTCAGCTCACTCTGCCCACCTAAACACACCCAATCATTTACGACAAACACCCAAACCCACTACCAAATATCGTTCAGGACTTTATTCTTAGAAAAAAATATAATTTAAAAAATCTGGTTTTCCGACACCCTTTATATACAACCCATAATTAAAAATTAAACCACTTCTTCCTTCGTCAGAGAATAATTTATTTTATAGCGTTTAGTTATATTTATGCCAACTGAAATTTAAAATAAATACATTCTATTATCTTTAAAATACACTCCGACACACAAACAATCCGTTAGAATATTTAGTTAATATATCTCTAGTGGTCAAACCTACAAGAAGTCATTATACTTACTGTGTGCCCATTTATATTTGTTTAAATTGCCAATTCAGAAATTCACGTCACACTTTTTCTGATATTATCCTATCTTTCATCACTATTATAGAAGCCTCATCTACCTCTACTCACACTATTTGACACCCACTTCCCCCTCACAATAAATCTATTCACTCTAGCCTCCAGTAGAACTACCAAAAATTGCATCGTTCTATAAATAACTGGTATCCACTATATGGCAACGGTCCATGCGACCGTTTTACCTGCAATGACAAAATCTAACATAAGCTCCAAAGAATACCACAAACACTTTTATTATCTATTTCTGAAAATCCTAACTAAAACATTAATGTGCAACATCGCTCACATGTCCCATCGCCAGCCACCCGTATCCTATCCCAAACACATGCATAATTGTCTATCATCCTCCCAACCCCTACCTCTACCTTAGTATAAGTACCAGGATTACAGATCCGAGTTACTTACTCCCTGAACTGACCTACCTATACTACCACTTTAGTACTCTTTTACCTACCTTCAGACCCCCTTCTAGTTGTAACGAATGCCAGAAGTTGCAATAGTAGCCATTCTAAGACAATATAAGTCCGACCCACTTCATCTCACTCCTCCTACCCTCATCACCTCTCGCTTTCCGAAACTATCTCGCATTACCGGTATTCTGTGTATCCCGATGGGCACAACCTCACACCTCCAGTGAACTCCAACTATAGCCCTCATATGTACCCTCATAATCTTTTCCTCCCCTTCTCACCACGACTTAACACTCTTATCAGACACTATAATTTTAACTAACCTTCATCACCTAGATCCCATGCTTATCTTTGATGGGTTAAAGCACGCGTCTTCCACATGAGACTAACTCCCACCTTGCAATATATCCCATTAGGATTATTTTCATGCTCGACAAAGCAAACATTCATAAATCCCCTGCACACACCTCATGCCCCTCCGACCACTACCCTAGTATATATCCCAAGCGTCAAACAACGAGTGTATTTACAGTTCTAGATTTTTGGATTTATACCAAGCTGCGCCATCTGCATGATATACATTAATATACTGATTGATGCTTTTCTTTCTCCCCTAGCATCTTAAGGACATTCTAATTTCTTAAGAAACAAGCATATACGTATTTTAGTATGCTTAATTTCTTTTAGTGTTACGATATTCTTTCTTATTAATCCAATCAATGCAAGTTTACAATCATAAGTGATTTACTTGCAACCAAAAAAAAGTATCTTCAGATAAGTCTTTTAAAAAATAAGTTGTATCCTCGTCTGCTGTCTTTAATAAATATAATCAGCTGTGAAAAAAACAATGGCAGCCCTGCACCCAATAGCGTCCAAAAAAATAGTGTTAGGCGAATGCCGAATCTCGACACTCGATTTAAACTGGTGCTCTTCATCAAGATAGATACTAATATAATCCTTACTGTGTTAAATCTAATCCAAAAAAAAAAAACTGAATATAGTAACGATATACCGTTAGCCTAATAAATAATTTGAATAAGCCATTTCCATTTCGTGCGTTTGGGCGTTAGCCTAGCGCTCCACTATATCCCGTTCCAGCTGCCACTATATCCCTCTGCCCCTATCATACCTTCATCCACTCTCATCGTCAACGTGTTCTATATATAGCTTATCAGCCACGCTTCACATAGTATCACTGATCTGACCACCATCTACTGGTAGACACCTCGCGTCGTATCTACCACAACATTACCAGTAATTACATCTCCGCATCTCCCTTATACTCTCGACTATCATTCACCAAGCCTCTCTCCTTGATATCAAACTGCCACACTCTCTCCGCCTATCATTACCCAACTACTCGATCTTCATCATTCAACTCCAAGTTTACTCTACATTATATGAAAAATGAGGGATGTCTATTCTATGTCGGTATATTCACCCTGAAGTCTCATCTCTTATATCATCTATCTTCTCTGAAATATGAGTCTCTTCTTGTTTCACAATTTGGCCTTTATGGTCACACATATTCTACGAGTCATTCACGTCTCTTACCTTGTCCCCAACACTCTAAGATCGCTTATCATATCCTTTAATCTCATTTAATATAAAACAATATCCTCCTATCACTCTACATACTAACAAAAAAATAAAAAAAAAAAATATACAGTAACTGGACTATAGCTCTTACTCAACACATTAACTACAATACCCCATCAAAAAGTTTTATTTATTCACTTCACAGATATTATCATAATGCTCTTTCTCTATCACACTTCACAAACTTTTAACAAAAAATACATAACATATTGCACGTACCTCCTTCTAGTAGTTACTACATCCTTTTATCTTTCTGTTACTATTTTTTGCTGATTATAATCAATTATCACAACTTTCTATTTCGAGTTACATATAATGCGTTCCTTAAGTTACACTAGCTCATATCTTCCAAAAATTTTATCCTACCCCCATATACCACTAGCCCCACTACACTATCACATCATATACATTTACATAACTCCCTCTACACTTGAATAAATCATAGTCAATACCATAATCTGTTCCGCACAAATGAATACCCCTTTACCCCTCATTTTATATTATGAGCATTTCGTATTCGACTGCTATACTGTTGGCAAGCTATATCACATGCCCTGTTCTCAAACAGTCAAGCGAAGGTTAATTTGTATATGTTTATCAATCACCCTCTATGATTATTAGAGTTCCCACAAAAAAAATCTAAGTCATAGCACCAACATTTGTATACTTAAATTAACCCAACAATACGTGGAAATTGGCTAATAGGATGTTTCCATCATTTAATACCCCTAACTCCACATAGCCCCTATTACAATTACTGTAATCTATTCAACCAAAAACCAAACCCGAACTATAAACACTTTTCCTATATATTATTCATTCCTCTAATCTCCCTTCTACGTCCATTATTACATTACTATCTTACGCCATATTAGACAACATCCCTCCATACACCTATTCTGCTCGGGTGTCTAATTGATCCTAACTCGAGTCTCTTTGTGCAAGTGCAAAGACTCATTCTCTCGACCGTATCTCGATGGAGTCTTAAGCTGGAAATGCTTCCGCGTGTAACCTCGCACATAGCGATTATACTTATTCGCACAGCATATTTTATCTCTAGGGCCCTATCCTCGATCGTCGCGTCATTGTCTTGTACTTTTGATCACTGCCCTACGCGCTTAAGGACCTTTTCTAGCCTCATTAAATATTTAGAAACTTATTAATCATTAAGTGATTTTTCCTGATTAGTTTTCAAATCTTATTTCCAATAGCTTTTGGATCGATTTCCTATTCTTTGAAGATTGTGATAGCACTGATGAAGCAAATTACCACGAGATATGTTAGTATGAGAGCAATATTTGTACATTTTGATATAAGCCGTGAAGAAAAGTACTGATATCTTGACAAAGAGGATAGATTATAGCTTCAGTACTAATAAATATCATTGCAGATGACAAAACCGATCGTTCATCATTTCAAACAGATCGCGGCTTTCGATTTGTGACCCTATTTCCTTTCTCTTTATATGTCTTTTTTAAATTTAGTTGATTGCAATTATTTTTAATTAATCGCTATAGCTACATTCTAAGTCGAGTGCAATAAAACAAGAAACTAAGAGAGAAATTCCTCATCCTTAAATACATATAACTTCATTTATATATTTAGAGTCAAATCAAACTCAATTACGCTGATGGTTGAAAAGAAAACCCTATTTATCATCATCATTGAATTCAATAAAGTTCAATCGTACACAATTCCTTTCACTTTTGGTTAATATACTCTATCCTATTTTCTCTAGTAACGCTTTTAAAATTGTTATCTTTTCATGATGTCCCTACATCGTCAATATATCATAATTTCAATCTTCATGATATGCTAGTTCAATTTCTAGTCGATGGGATCTTATCAGCGAATATCCAGAACCAATGATTGTCGATTGCTATTATCTTACTTGGAAAATTAATCAATATCCTACTTACCTTATGTATCATTCTACGCTTAAAATTCTAATATGCCCGACATAATGCTTAATTTATTATCACGAGTCTCTTAATCTACAATATATGAGACTTTCAGCACAAATCAACTCAATAATAAACGAGGACATCCTTAAGTCGAAAATATTAGAGTATTCTATCGTTCAATTATTCAAGGATAACTTACCTTATTTTGATGCCTAATGAACTCTGATTATGCCGAATTCTTCAATACTGCTATATAACCATAACCCTTAAATTCGTTATCATATAGTTTACAATCTCTTTTATTCATTTTATTATTAGACTTAATTCATACAACACAACCAAATTTCTCTATTAGTAGAATGCTTTATTCAGTTAATCGATAAATTGTTGCTCTTCGTGGAACATCTTTTACCATGCTAGCAATATTATCTAATATATACTTTTGAATGCACCACAACACCAACTCATCAATCAATACCATTGCTCTAATGGATAAAATAAACACACCATATACTTGACCTATTACTGATATAAAAACCCTCCCTTCTTCCCCAGCTCGCTCAACTATGATACAGCAATCCAACACCTTAGTCCTTGAAAGCTTAATAAGTATCCATTATTGGCATCCTTATGCACATGCTAGACCTTCTGTCCACATGAGCAAAACTCTTGACCCATTAAACAGTGCAAGAAACATTAGCCCAGATATGACTACTAAACCCAACCCAACCGACGATATGTAGGCATCATCAGCTTATATCTCTCTTTCTCTTCCTCCTCCCTTATTTTAAAGAATATATTCTTAAGTGCTATGAACCTCCCACCATAATCGACTCTTCATGCCTACCTCGCTTGTAATGTTCTAGCTGTCATCTCTCTAACTATTCTTGCACAAATTAATTCCGGTAAGAATTCATTCTCACATCTCCACTACCAACATCCACCACAGTCTACCAACTATTATTGTCGAGACCCATGGATCCACTTATCACACTTACAGAATATCTTCACATATACCATATCGATTTCACATAATCACTTTATCTAGATCTATTATATAAGTCCTTCTCCGTTGTAGTAAACCACTAATCAGTGATCCTTAGATGTCACCTCTCCACAAAATCCTTACTAAATCGTATCACTATGTCCCATCTCTCATTCACATCCATTAGTACCCAATTTATGATGATTGACCAACCTCCGCCCTGTCAAAAAATACCTATCTAGAACTTAACTATCAAGGCTAATCTTAACAAATCTTATCCACGAAGAAGCAACAAACATTAACTAATCTCATAAGCATCTAAACTAATACTATAATCATCTTGTATTGTTTGTAATAATTAACTCTATAAAAACAAGGAATAAAAGAATTAAACTATATGACTAACAATTTAGCTATCGTTCACTTATACAGAATTGACAACAATTCTTTACCTCGCACAAACCATATACAAACAATAAATGCTACCAATCCAATCATTTGAAATCCCAAATATCTCCTCGAATCAAGAACCCAAAACTTACTCCTAACCATATCTCTCACTAGATATCCTTTCTAACCTATTCTATCTTGTCTAAGTCTCCAAATGCCTAATCTAAACTCAGTGATAATCATAATAAGCAATAATCAGTCCCCCTATAAATGATTAACATAAAAACAATAATAGATATTGATAATCCTTCAAGAATAGAATCAACCAAATACATCCAATTTCATATGCTATAATCCCCAATCGCCTAAAATTAACTAATCACATCAAATTAAATAAAACATATTATATTTCGAATAGGAAAACATCATGAAAACGCATAAAACAAATTAAAACATGCTTACTATAAAAAATTTAAGAAAAAATACCATAAATGCAAATAAATTATACAATTGAAACTTTAGAATTCACATACGACACATAAATAAAAAACTTAAAAAAGATATATCTATCCTATACCAACCATAATTCAGCTAATGATGAATTACAATCAATAATAATGAAAATATTACCCAACAATTTTAGATTTCTCCTCTTAATACTCGGTTTTCTGAACTGAATAACTACAATATTACAATAACCCTAACATTAAACCTAAATAAAAAAAACAACGACCAAAACCAAACCATCTCAATCTGTAATCATCGTTCTCCCAAACAACATATGAACTATTTTCCCCAGCCTTTCCCCTTAATCCAAGCTCATCACCCGACTCATACCTTCTAATCATCCCAAAAGCATCCAAAACGATGGAACCCTAACAATCAAAAACAACAATAAACACCCCACTAATAAGAGCAAAAAACTCTTATAACAGCACAAATCAACCGAAAAACCAGAGAAGGAGTATGAAACACACTGAAGTTAGTTATAGTAATACAAGACACAAACGCCCCAATCTCTAAACAACCCTGCAATCCAAGCAAGCCTCCACTAGACTCACAGACAACGCACAGCCACCCCCCGAGGTAATAAATACAAGCGAGCTCCGCCAAAACTTTCATTGACGTAATGTTCACGATGGAAAATCCGACCCATATAAACCAACCAAAGCTACTGACTTTAAAGCCATCCTAAACATGCAAAATTCATCTAAAAAACCACAACCTAGCCACCCAAAATAAGAGATGAAAGCACCAATATAACTGCAACAGCATTAAAAAAACTGTCCCGGTACTGTATCTTTACGACACAACACTTGCCTCTGAGTGTCTAAAAAAACCCCGAGCAATCACACCTGCATCAGAGTCCTCTGCACGTTATGTTCTGGCGAAGTTAAAATTAATGACCATAACACGAAACCAAGCTTTCTCTTGTACCATCAAAAGTTCATTCAAGAGACACCTAGAGGCAACCCCCTTCCCATCTCCACCCACTAAAACTTACGCTCCATCCGGTTTATGTGTAACTAGTGGATGCCAATATTAATCACGTTTGTCAAATCCCGTGTCACAATACTGATTCCACTTTGATTTGCAATCAAAAATGACCTTATTAACCACACACAATACTCTCATTCAGACCCTTTGATATAAACCCAACTACAAACCACAAATGATCTAATCATCTAATTTACATCAGAGACTACCTTCTTCTACTATACCCTCCTTCTCCTGTAACATCGGGTCTAACCTTATCCGACACGACAACAAACAAACAAACTACCACATTGAAGACAATATAAAAGCTAAAGCTAACTTACATCATCAATCACCAAATACCAATATAAGGCTAAACAACTCCCAAGCCAAAACCCCAACCCAAATAACCAAAACCGTACCAACTCCCAACCCAACCACCAGCGCATCAGCATCCCTGTAAAAGCCATACACCAATACCCCATAACGCAATTATTCGACTAATGAAAAGAAAATTAAAACCTTTTTGAATGTTTATTTTGCCCACTCTCCTTCTCCTCTTGGTTGTTCCAATTCGCTAATCCAGTAGACTCCCACTACACCACCACTGTTGCCCCGGACAACAAAAACGATTGTACCAAACGACTAAAGAAGCTTTCTACACAAACGAATCCATACAAAATTACTAAACCATCCTGCACAACGACTCTCAATGCATCCCAAAAATGCCTCCACTATCACAGCACACCAACACACAACACACCCGAAATAAACACCCACCTAAAACCCCACAGAACAACATAACCCATCTCCATACTCTGAGAGCATGTCCATCACAACCAAACTGGACAAGAACTTAATAGCATAAAGGTTATTAGTAATTGCAAATCAGAAATCAAACATAAGTCACAAAGCAACTAACATGTAGTTAAAAAAGTTAGACACTTTATAACTATGACCGTTAGAATCAAAACCATTTACGATTAATCATTTAATAATGTATCCTAAACAACTTAATGATAAGGCATTAAACATCACACCTTTTAAACTACAACTGGTTAACCGTTTCAACATCTTGGATTGATTAACCCTCAACACTTTTACTCAACATAATATATGACTTAAAAAACTCAACAATATACAATACAGCTCAAATTAAAGAATATCTATACAGCACCTACATAATATCTTAACCCTAACAAGAGACACCAAAATACACCTACTCCTAATAGAAATACTACTATTATACTAAATTTATTCACTCATATAATTCCTCTCAAGTTCAGCTTCCTCTTCCAAAGATACATCAAAGCTAAGCATTCAATCAAAATCCATCAAGTATCAGAAAAGCCACCACAAGTCACTAAGTCTAGTCAACACACAAGCATAAAAATTTCACTAATGGCACAGAACATGCCCCTTTCAACCGATTCAAATCATATCAAAAGCAAAATCACCAATTTCAAACATACTAGAACAATACATGGTTTGGTTGCAAGTAACTCCCACTACAATGAATTTACCAAACCTTGCAACTATCCTAGAAAGCAATAAAATCACACTAAAAAAAATAAACAACCTCAAACACCACCATCCACATATAAGCTTGTTCTCCCACCCAACCAAATCTACAATTCCCAATCTAGGGGAAAATCCCAAAATTTATCCTACCCCTAACCTTAGCCCCATTACAAGCTATTAAAAGTCCTCACTTGATAAACATGCATCCATTTGTGTCTTGTAGATTGAGTACCTTACCAAGGTCATTGAGTTGTGTATGCATTTTGAGTCGACTTGTAGGTTGAGTGCTATTGTCATCCCTTTCAAACGCATGAGTGTTGGTGAGATGGGAGGGTTGCCTCTAGTGATTTAGGCCACAAAAGTTGATTCATGTGCACATTTTATGCGCATGTGGGGTTGTGAGCGAATGGGTTCATTTTTAACCCACCACACAAAGAGAGGAGTGCCACAAGCGAGAAGTTTTTCCTTGATTATGTTTCTCTCTATTCTTGATGGCTAGTTGTGTTTTTGATGATTCACGTTTAGGATAGGCATTAAGGCACTTGAGATCTTTGGTCGGGGAATTAGTCATGAGTTTTTGCGATGTTGCTTTTATGGGGTGAGATGTGCGCTTGTGAGTCTAGTGGAGCTTGCTTGAGGACAAGCAAGAGTTTGGCTTGGGGAAGTTTGATGTATTGTATTATTATATGGTTTATCCCCCTCATTCTCTTGTCCTTTTGGTTGATTTTGGCCTCCTTAAGGCCTTTTTGCTATTAATATTGTGTTTTTAGTGTTTTGATTAGTTTCAGGATCTATTCATAGCTTTTGGATCGATTTTGGGATGATTGAAGGCACTATGAAGCTTCACGGGAGTAGCATGAGGCTTGGATTAAGCGGAAAGAGGCTAAGCAAGWGGAAATAGCTCATACTGATCGGTTGGCAGAGCAAACCGATCGGTTCAGCATTTCAAACAGATCGGTTTCGGTTTTGGCCGATTGTTTTCTTCTTTATTTGGCTTTAATTGTTAGGGCATTATTGTAAATTCGTAGTTCATTCAAGTCAGAAAAACAAGAGTATTTAAGAGGAGAAATCCTAATTTTGTAAATGACTTTTCATTATTATTAGATTGTCAATTCAAACTCAATTACGTATGGTTGGAAAGAAGAACCCTAGTTTTATCATTCATCATTGGAATTCAATAAAGTTCAATCGTACATCAATTTCCTTTGCACTTTTGGTAATTATTTATCCTCMAATCTTTTCTAGTATCGCTTTTAATTTGTTTATGCTTTTCATGATGTTTTCCCTAATCGCAATTATCATGTTTAATTTCAATWTGAGTGAGTAGTTCAATTTCTAGGCGATTGGGGATCTATAGCAATATGATTGGCATGTATTTGGCTTGATTCTATTCTTGACTTGGAAATTAATCAATWTCCTATTACCTTGTTCTTTATGTTAATCAATTTCYTAGGGCCCGACTTAATTGCTTAATTTGATTATTCACGAGTCTCTAGATCTAGCAATTGAGACTTAGCACAAGATCAACGTCAATAGGTAGAACGAGACTATCCTAGGTCGAGAGATATGGTTAGGAGTAGTTCTATGGTTCAATTGATTCGAGAGAACTTTGACCTTATTTTGATTGTGCCTTGTTATGAACTGTTGATGCCGAATTGCTGTCAATTACTGCTATAGTGAACCATAGCCCTAAATTCGTTAGTCATATAGTTTAATCTCTTTTATTCATTGTTTTTATTAGACTTAATTCATTACAACACAAACCAAGATTTCTCTTATTAGTTTAGATGCTTTGATTCAGTTAATCGATAATTGTTGCTTCTTCGTGGATACGATCTTGTTACCATTAGCTGCATAGTTAGTTCTAATAGGTACTTTTGACAGGCACGCGACAAGCTTGTCAACTCCATCAATCAATACCATTGCTCTAATGGATAGTGAAGACACACGAATGGACTTGACTTTAGCTGATTTGAATGGGACCCTCAACTCATTGGCTTCCCGAGTCGCTCAACTAGATCAGAGAAGTCCAACACCTAGGTCCTTGAAATTCTTAAGGAAGTGATCCATGGCATCCTTAAGCACTATGTAGACCGGGTTCTGTCCAAAGGAGAAATAACTTCTTCGGACATTAATTTGCAAGAATCAGTTAGCGAGAATGACACTAAACCAAAGCCAACGAGCGATATGGTGGAGGTCATCACTTCTCACATGAACAAAGCAATGAAGAGGATCGATGATTTTCTTAAAAGCAAGACTATGGTGAAGGCACATGTAATTCGCAACAAGCGCAAATACACTAGGATAGGCATGCCCTATGCCCAAGCCCTGGAGCACCTTAAGGCGATTAGCGTKATTACACCGAAAGGCCCTACTCCTAATCCTCCTTTGGAGAAAAGGCCTCCTAAATTGAGCATAGACAAGTTTTGCAAGTTCCGCAGAGGACATGGCCATGACACCGAAGAATGTCGTACATTGAAGGAAGCAATCCAAGACTTGATAGACAATGGCTGTCTCCCTTCTCTCAAAGGCCCCAAACAACATGCC